>CM060114.1:9289724-9439724 GCA_030522415.1 Channallabes apus
ACACTTTAGTTTCTATACATCCAGAATTTAAAAATTTTCTTATAACACGTTCTTAACATGATGTTACTCTGATCACAAACAATATGTATAACATCGGTAAGAAAGTTGTACACCCTGTCTGACTTATGTATTGACATGTGTCATACCTTACCATATAACCTGAAGCTGTTGTCCAATAATTATAAATCACATACCATCATGTCATACATTTCAGAAGTCTTTCAGTGTATACATTATCTATATATAGACATTTATTTAATTACATGAATAAGCCAAGTAATAAGTATTTATAAGGTGTTTACTGGGATGTGAGCAATGTGCTGCATGGATTGAAAGTCGAGAATGTGTTACTGTGAGAGCAGAGAGGTTAGGAGGTCTAGGACGTTCTTGTTCTCGTTCTTGGGTTCTGAAGAGTCCTTCTCTTTACTGTTTGCTCTTTTTGACTCTGTTGGCAAAAAATATAAAAGCTTTTTCCATCTGAATACAATTATTCAAAGAGTGCTCTCTCTCTCTCTCTCTCTCTCTCTATCGCTCTCTATCGCTCTCTCTCTCTCTCTCTCTCTCTATCGCTCTCTCTCTCTCTCTCTCTGCCCCTCTCTGTTTCAGTACTCCTATGAGGGAATGGAGATGAGTAGCTTAGCTGTGGAACTAACGGTCATCTGGAATGGAGATTTTAGCATCGATAACCCGGCCCAAAACAAAGGTGAGCCCTACAATCCCGTCTCCATGACAACAGGCAGCATAAGCGTCGATATTCCATCTCTCTTTTTGCCCGTCCTAACTCCCAGCTTTCATTGTACTGTGTCTGTGCGTGCGTGCATGTGGATGCATGTCTAAGGGGAAGGTGCAGTGTGTGTGTGTGTGTGTGTGTGTGCCCACCTGTTAGGTGACCTTCGAAGACCTGACAGTTTAAGACAGCTGATCCTCCAGCAGTCACACAAAGAGAGAGAGAGAAACTGAGAGTGGGAGAGAATAAGAGCCTGTGCTCCTTGAGAGTCACTGAAGTACATGTGTTCATTTTCAGCCAACGACTCCATCCCACTTTACAATGAGAATGAACTATGAGTTGATTGGTTGTGGCAGCCTAGCTAAAGGAAAGAATTGTGGGGTATCAGGTCCAGATGGTCCCAATATCTGGAAGAAAGAAAATGCTAAAAGCCAAAAAAATCAAAAAGGAAAAAGAAGAGAAAACAAGTATAATAATGTTTTTTAACTAAATTTTGATATTTCTATTAATTCTCAACTAAGTCTGTAAGCAAAGATATAAACATACACCCAAAAAAAGAGACAATGAAGCTACAGTACATTTTGTAAAAGTGCTGCAAAAACAAATGAGGAAATAACCTGCTTATAACATACAGTAAGCTTGTTCTAACTTATTTGGTAATTCTACAACACTTCATGTACGTAACTAGAAATGAATAAAAATATCATGTTTTGTTTAACATTCTCTTTAAATAAGAGAAATAAAACACAACATTATGTGCTGATTATTTATGCTGGTGAAATAATTCACATTATTTGTAATGTGCTTGCATTACAACATCTGTTACAGCAGCTGTTTAATCACCAGCCTTTGACAAAACTTAACCTTATAGCTTATACAGTATGTAACTTACAGTAGAAACCAGAAAACGTACAGTAGACAATTTCCCGTGTTAGAAAACATACAGCGAAAAGTTAAACATTAGCAGACGATGACATGCTAATCACAATGACTGCAAAACGCTAAGACTGAAGACTTATTCTTTGAATCTTACGGAGAACTAATTTTTATTATGAAATTTGAAATGGTTTGTTTGAGTGTAAAATTTGCCCAAAACTATGCAGTCTTCATTCCTGTAAGATGTGCCAATATTTTTGGCATTGGCTCACTTTTATGTGTTTTCCTAAAACTTAAAGTAGATTTAAACAAGCTGCAGTTTATGGTAATATATTATGGAAGTTTATTAACCAAAAAAAAAGGAAATAAAAAGACTTCAATAGAATTTGGCAAATCTCAAAAAAAAAAAAAAAAAGTCCTGTTAGGGATTTTGTCTGTATTCATTATCGGTTCCCATTAACTTTGTGTGACCAGCGTGCCAGACAAATCCGTGCAAAGCCGAGAGACGGCATATGGTCTCCTGTGGCATTCTTCAATCACGCTTAAGAAATATTTCGCAATACAGAATGTGTGACATTATTACAGGATTGACACGGACATTTGTTTTTAATATTTTTTTTTTTTTCGCAATTATTCTGCTATTTTCAAAGAAAAGGAGACAAAATCGTGTGGGAGTGACATTAAATATTCACAAGCTTACTTGACTGTTAACAAAACATAAACAGCATGCTGAACAACAGAGATAATTAGCCAGATAGAATCGCTGGTGCTAAAAGGATGTGCAGTCGGTGTGATTTGCCAACAGACAGGCATCCAACCAGGACTATTGGTGTACACACGTTTGATATTGTGGATCATATCACAGCGAGGTCGAATGCTGGAGTCGGTTTGATCAGACGTGTGTTTGTGTGTGTGTTTGTGTATGTGTATGTGTGTGTGTGTGCGTTCACTTTATTTAACAACACAAGAAATTCCAGCTGTAACAAGATCAATGAGACAGAGAGAGAAAAATTATCAAAGCTGGTGAGGAAATGACTGACAGCTGTAACGTAACTGGGAACAGGAGCTACAGTAGCTGGTCTCTTGGACATTCCACAACGTTAAATGCGAGTCTTTGTGCTATGCTGTAAGTAGAAGAACAACCTGTTATATCAAAATAATACACTTTAGGTGACGCGGCACTCGGCTATCGTGTACTGTAGTGCTGCAACACGCCGTCCACCAACATTAATTAATTTCATATACATTTTTTCTTATGAATTTGATCCTTTCTGGAGGCGAGTCCTTAAGGTGAAATTTCCTATTGCGAAATGCGTTTTCCAATAGAAAATAATGTAAATGCAGATAATCCGTTCCTTCCATTCAAAAATATTACCAATTTCCAACACTAATCATATTTTTGCATATAAAAACTATTTAGATAAGTAAAATATGAAATAATTAGACATTAAACCTCCTTAATTTATGATTCCTCTTGGCACCGGCTGTTTTAAAAACTGAAACTGAAAGTGGCTCTGTTCTCTTCTTGCTACCATCTTTGCATCCTAACATTCTTGGGACCCAAAAAAAAGAAGGTAAAATTAATGCTCGGCTTCCATCAAGATACAACAGCGTGGTGCATGTACAGTACTATAGCGGAAAATAAGGACCGTACCATGGTCCTGGTAAAAAAATTCCATGGTAATACAGTAGACACCATTTTACGGAGTACAATGATAGCTACTAATACCATAATAAAAATTACTTAACGTGTTCATTGACATATGAACCTGACGTCCTAAATCTAAAACCATCAAAGTGAAAGAAAAAAATTATCAGAAACTTCTAAACAAACCGATTCAATAATCCAGCAACTATAACTCTAGCTATACTGTATACTGTACACTCACCGGCCGCTTTATTAGGTACAGTACATCTTTCTTGTACTGGGTTGGATCCCTCCATTTGCCTTCAGCACTGCTATAACATTCCTTATAGACATGACAGCATCACGCAGTTGCTGCAGATTTGTCGGCTACACATCAATGATGTGAATCTCCCGCTCCACCACGTCCCAAAGGTGCTCTGCTGGATTAATATCTGGAAACCAGTTTGGGATGGTTTTGGCTTTGTGACATGGCATGTTATTCTGTAATCAGAAGAGCATGGACACGGTCAGCAACAATACTCAGGACGGTTGTGACATTTAAACGATGCACGGTTGACACTAAGGGGCCGAGAAAACATTCCCCACACCATTACACCTGCACCACCAGCAGCCTGAAACGGTGACACAAATCCATGTTTTTAGGTTGTTTACAATAAATGCCGACTCTACCATCTGAATATTGTAGCAGAAATCGAGACTCATCAGAAATGACAAGGTTTTTCCAATCTTTAACTTCAAGAGATCATCTTGGCTACGTCTACATGCCTAATCACCTTAAGTTGCTGCCATGTGATTGGCTGATTAGATCTTTGCGTTCACATGCAGTTGAACAGGTGAATGCATCTATAACTATAGGTATAGCTATACTGTACATTTAGCTATACCTATGATCCTGATAGTTCATCGTTCTGATCTCTCCATCTTCCCCCTTCATTCTGATAGGATACAATCCACAATCCCACACCGGCAAGCTAACAGAGCAAAACCCAAAGACAGCCTAAAGATGACAGCGCTGTGACTATGTAGGATGTGTGACAGCGCCGTTCTCAGACGCACACTGCTGTTTTGCGTTCCCACAAAGACCCTTTTTTTCCCTGCACCTCAAATACCCAAATACAAGCAAAGGAAGTCTGAGCATTTATAGCCGTGCTGTGCCTTTAATGATACGTTACCGTCACCGGTGCATTTCAGAGCTCTGTGGCATACCGAAAAAGACAAACGACACATCAGTAGACAATAAAAGGCATCTGTGCATACAAAATGTGGAAGCTGGGAGTGTATTTGTGTGTATGTAAAATGTTGTGTGTGTGTGTGTGTGTGTCTGAGTGAAGAATGAGCTAAATTAGGCAGAGGAGGAGAGGAGAGTGTAAGATTTCTCCTCCTGCTTGAGTGCTTTGTGCACCGAGACACGAGATCCGAACCACCAAAGCTGCACTGTTCCGGGGGAATAATTTGATGGACGGAACATCTACCGGGCCGGCAATTAAAAAAAAAAAAAGTGTTGCAGTTGCTATGGTGACGTAACTTTAGACGAAGGGATAAAGACAAGCAGGATTGCAAAGAAGGGAGGAAAGGGCAACTGAAAGAAGGAATTCAATTCCGAATCTGATTATTCGTGTAAAATTATAATAATAAAGCAATTTGCACTCGAACACAGAAAATACTAAAAGGGCGAATACCTGGAGCACATGATTGAGAGAGGCATGTTTGCCAGCGCTAATAGTGCCAGCTAGACTCCTTCAGCAGATAATCACAGTTTAGTAGCTTCACATTTACGGCATTTGGCAGACGCCCTTTTCCAGAGTGACTTACATTTTTTTTTATCTCATTATACAGTACATGTGAGCAGTTGAGGGTTAAGGACCTCAGTCAAGGGTCCAACAATTTAAACACATTATATTTGAAATATTGGCGACTTGATGGCGGTGGGGTTTGAACCCGCAACCCTGTGTTCAGTAGTCCACTGTGTTAATCAGTCCTGCCTGCCACTTTATAGTAGCTAGCTAATCAATTATCTTGAAATTACAGCCAAGTACTAGCTGTAGAATGCTCTAAACCAGTTACAAAAGAGATCAAATTAGCTAACATTGTGCTATTTTCTTGTATAAACCAGTAGAATAATTTTTTTAGCATGTAGCTAACACCATCAGCCAGTTTAGCTAACAGTATGCTATCATATCGTAACTAGTCAACTCAAGGCTAGGTGTAGAAAATGATTATCAAGGTTCACTAGCATATTAGCAAACACTGTTTTCTGTATATCGGTTTACAAAGTCTAGTGAACTAGCTACAGTAAATATTAAAAACTAGCCGGGCTGAACAACATTCATTGCAATTTAGACATTAGATCAAATATTATGTGTTTAAATTAATCAGCTGGGTTGCTAGAAAGGTCACAAATGTAAAATGTGCTTTTAATGAAAACTATTAGCTGTGTTTACTAGCATGCTAACACTGCAATATTATGTTTTAATAATCAAGGTTGAGCAACGTAACTAAGAGTAAATTATTATAGTGTGTGTGTTTTTTTTTGCCGCATACACAACCATACACAGTGTGATACACACCATGTCTGTGACCTTGAAAAGAAAAAAAAAAAGGAAGCAAGGAGGCATGAAGGCTACCAGGAAAGAATAAAAAATGTATAATATAAGATCTACTATCTTTTGTTACAATAAAATAAAATAAAGTGAGTGAGAATAAAATAGTCTGTAAAATAAACTAGCTATTATATAGTGATTAAGCTAATTGTCTGAGTTCACTAGCAAACAGGTTAAGTGTTGTTAGTCTTTCTGCTGCTCACATGGAGGGGGCGCTACAGAGGACAATCCGATTCGAATATTCATTCATTCATTTTCTATACCGCTTAATCCTGTGTTCAGGGTCGCGGGGGACCTGGAGCCTATCCCAGGAGACTTCGGGCACTAGGCGGGGTACACCCTGGACAGGGTGCCAATCCATCGCAGGGCACACACACATACACACACTCACACACCCAATCACACACTACGGGCAATTTGGGAACGCCAATTAGTCTAACCTGCATATCTTTGGACTGTGGGAGGAAACCGGAGTACCCGGAGGAAACCCACCAAGCACGGGGAGAACATGCAAACTCCATGCACACAGAGACGGGAATCGAACCCAGACCCTGGAGGTGCAAGGCGACAGTGCTAACCACTACACCACCGTGCCGCCCCGATTCGAATATCCATTAGAATATTATGTGATTGAAGTGATAACCCTGTTTTGCCGTCAACGTAGATATGATTATGCTGACTATAATACTATGTTCTCCTGAATCCAGGGTTGCTGGCAGGCTAACTATAATGAGGTTACTGTAACTATTGCATGTATTTCAAATAGTGATTAGGGAAGGAAATTGCGAATGTTTTAAATTGAGATCCTTTAATACAAAAAAAAACAAAAAAAACATAAATGTTTGCTGATGTTATCTGATCTGTCTTTCACTGTTAGACAAGTTTGTAGTGAAATGTGCGTTAATGTGTGGCTGCAATTTAATTCCCCCCTTCTCTTTTTCTGTGTGTGTGTGTGTGTGTTTTCAGTGCACCTGTATAAATGCGACGCGAGGCGTGAGAGCTGTGGTCTGTGCCTGAAGGCTGATCCGCTGTTTGGCTGTGTGTGGTGTAAAGGGGAAAAGCGCTGCACTCTCAAACAGCACTGCCCTCATTCACAGACCATGTGGCTCGAGCATAACGGCATCAACAGCAAGTGCACAAACCCGAAGATCACCAAGGTGAACAAACACACACACATACACACACACATACACACACAAAGATGATTCGTCCTTCTTCCCACTGCCAACTGACCTGCACCATAAATAAATAAATACACCAGCCAAGATTGACATCAGGAGTGCAGAAGTGGGAAATGTGGATGGAGCTACAGTCGATGCACACTGATAGGACAATCACAAAATCTTTGAGAGTTTGTTTCTTTCCTTTTTTTTTATTTTAAGTGATGTCTTTAAGGCTTCCGCTGACAAAATGTAAAACCGAGTGTTCAGGAACAGACGGGAAACAATAATATTCCCACTAGCCTGCTTCTTATCTCCACTTGCCGCTCCTTTTTTTGTATTTGCCAGGTTTTTGCCATCTATTGGAGAGCAAAATACTCACATTCGTTCAGTTCTCCTGTATTTCATCATGTAACAAAATGATTTCTTATAAAGTCTTCATCTCTGTTTCTTTTCCTGCGGCAGACAGTGTTTTTGTCAGGAGCAGCCACTGGGATTTCTTTGGCCTAAGGAATTTCTTTTTTTTTTTCCACTTTAGATGAAGTCAATAATGCTCTTTGTTCTTGTTTTAAAATTTTATGAATCATAGCACTGAATGGGTGAGCTTCAAGAATTTCCAGCAGTTCATTCACATCCCCTTGATTGAAAGCGTCTCAAGCTGGATGACTTGAAATGAAAAATGGGACAGAGTCAAATAATGACTCTAGTCTCATTATCGATTGAATTCATTAGGTCTGTGTATCTCTTCCACTCTGTATTCCCCTCTTTTTTTGTATTTCTTTTAAAACACATTTTGCAGAGTATATTAATGCTCTTCGTTGCAGTGACATCTCTGATGGAGAATCTTTAGTTGAAGTAGAAGTGGGTGATGATTAAGTGTTTTCCTCCACCAGCCATCAATTAGCTTGTCAAAGTCACAAATCTAATCATCCCCTAATGAAAAGAGACAACTCTTCCCCACTCTTGCATGCTCTTTCTTTCGTTCGGCAGATTCCAGCTCGACGCTTATCGGAGAAAGCACTGTAATGTGCTGCGATAGCTGTTAATTGCATGCATTGTAAAGCTGGAGATTAGTCTCAGTAGAGATTTTATTGGGCTCTGTTATTTTGCCACCGTCTACTATAAAATCTGGTGTAAAATACAGTATTTCAACACGGAGCCACACATCGCGCATTCAGTATTTCTTCGTTTCAACTGCTGGGTTGCACGCCATGACATTTAAAAATTTTATGAATGCATGAGGACGACTTGGATATATGTACAGTGCTAATAGGTCGTTTAATAGCTTTTGACTTTTTCTAATTTGAAACTCAGGATTGCTTGAAGGTGAATGTCATATAATGCCATTTTCAACCATTTAAAACGAATGAACATCTCTGACATTAACGTTTTTAATTCAAGGTCATACTCATCATTATTTTTCAAAAGGCAAAATTTGTCAGAAATGTGGTAACCCACAAGGCTGCATCATAGGAACATTTGATTCAGTATGTCTCTTTTATTTGAGAAATTAAAATACTATCCTTGAACTTATATACAGTTCCAGTCAAAAGTTTGGACACACCTTCTAATTCAATGTTGTTATTTTAAGTGATTTATTTTCAACATTCTAGAACAATACTGGAGATTTCAAAACTATGAAATAACACATACGGCATTAGGCCATTAAGTAACAACAACAGTCAGTTTGTGACATGAAGGTTCTGAAACAGTTCTTGCAAGAACAGTATTATGTCAAGTGTATTTGCAAAACTCATCAAGCTCCATGATAAAACTGGTCTTCTCATGAAGTCCATCCCAGGAAAGAAAGACCAAACCTTACCTTTGCTGCAGAGGAGAAGTTCATTTACCAGCCTCAGAAATCACCAATTAACAAACAGCACCTCAGATCAGAGCCGGTAGTAAGAATTTACAGAGCATAAGTAGCAGATATACATCTCAATATCAAAGGAGATTATTGTGTATTTTGGATAGACACCTTGAGTATTGATTTGTAGTGTAGAAAGAAATTAACATCATGAAAGACCATGGAATTAGAAGGTGTGTCCATACTTTTGACTGGTGTTATAAGATACATAATTAAACGATATGAAATACAAAATACATACAGTATCAAAGACACCTGGGACATACTCCTGAGACTCCTTTCTCTCAGTCTCTGGCCTGTTTCCCAATTTAGAAATGCTTATTTTTCCATGCCTTATATATAACTGTGAAAAAGTTCTGTAATGAAACTGACCTCTTAGCATGCTATTTAAGAGATCACAACTGAGCTGGAAGCAAAGCCCCAGTGACAGCAGTTGCAGAGCGCTTAGTGATGGCTGTTTCCCATTGGGATGTAGCGTAAAAGGTTGGCCAGGATGACTGATGGACGGACTACATTGTGATAATAGCACGGCTGTGTGTACACTACCAAAGTGATAACCTCTGGGACAAATCAGAAAATGACTCGATAGAGCGTGATCCGTCTCATTGACCTCCTCTGTACACAACGGCCGTATATTTCCCAAATGGGCCAAGCCGGAGATTTCACTGAATGGCATGTTATTGATATTAATTTCAGATGCAATCCTGACTATCAGTCTCGGCTCTGTCGAAACGATCATGGTTTGGTATAAGGATCAATCTATTTTTTTCTGTGTAGATGTCTGGAGGATTGGTTTTTTTTTTAAGTCATAACCTCACTGCAGATATTTTAATCAATCCCACTCAGTTCCAAAGGAATTCTGAAATCTACCTGCTTATGCTGAAACCTGGACTAATTTCGCCAACTTCAGAAGGAGTTCTGGCCAATCCTGCCCAGTCCTGTACTGTAAATAACCTCGGCTAATCCCTCCTCCTCTCAGTAGAAGAAAATTGACCTATTCTACCCACCACTGCAAAACAATCCCAAGATAATTCTAACCAGTTCTAACCCACCCTAACCAAGTCCACTTAATCTTCAAGCACTCTTGAATGATCCCACTCACTCATGCAGATGATCCTAACCAATTGCACCACTTCAGAAGGAACCTCTTCTGACCGATCCTGCCCACTCCCATAGTAAACCATGGCCAATTCCAACTGCACACATTTTAACTAGTCCTGATGTACCTACTCCTAAGGTACTGTATTTCTAGCCAGTCCCACCCTCTTCCAATCCTGATCATTATGGTCTCAGAAACACTTCATGTAGATGGTCTTGACCAATTGCACCAACTTCTGAAAGAATTCTGAGCAATTATACCCATGACTACAAACTAATGACCAATCGTACCCACTGTCAAGGTAATTCTCACCAGTGCCATCCTCTTTTGAAGATATTCCGACCACTCCCAGTTGCTTTCACAGACTCTCTTGACCAATCCTGCCCATTGAGTAATGCCCATTGACTGATGCCCATTAACTAATGCCCATTGACTAATGCCCATTGACTACCACTCTTTACTAATTAAGTTGGTTCTGCTTGTCAAAACATGAACATTCCAGTCATTTAATTCACGATGGTCCTGTCCAGTAGAAAGCAATTACCCCATGAGCAGTCTTTACAGTCCCATATTAATGTGCCTGGCCTTTTTTTTTCACACTGCCAGGATAGAAAGTCTTTAAAAAAAGGGGTTGAATCCATCTTGCAAGGTAATCTGAATGTGTAACCGAATGGTGAAATGAAGCACACACCAACGAGCAGCATTTCTGATGTAATCGGATTCGGTCTACCTTGTAAACTAGACAGTGACATGAGTATTAAGACGCATCAGCATCTAAAATATGATTAAGAAATGATAGCTATCTAAATAACTATTTCTCTTGTGTCCATTGAGTTGGTTTTCATTACAGGAGTTCATGTTTTTGCATCCTGGCGTCTGCGTCTTTCCACGAGAAACAACCTGTATCTATAGATAATTACAGCAGATTTTTTTCCCCACTATAGGCAAGGCTCAGCTGTGCTTGCAACTCATCATTATTCATTGGAAGACACACTCTTTGGAAGCTTTGTAGCTGTGACAGAGAGAGGTCCAATTATCGTGCTGAACCAAATCTCTCACAGGTGCAGAGAGGAAAGAGAGCAGGGTTACTGACTCAGCTCCCAATTGCTTTTGGCTTGTACCAACCGTGGGGATCACAAGGGGGTGGGACGCACACATGTTAATGTCTGTTTGGATCAAAGCCTCGATGATGATCGTTTGTAAGCATGTAATGCCACGGTTCCCTCTGCAGATTACCCCGCTGCGAGGGCCCCGGGAAGGGGGGACGCTGGTGACGATCCGCGGGGAGAACCTCGGCCTGGATTTTCACGAGATCCAGGACAACGTTAAGGTGGCCGACGTGGAGTGCACACCTGTACGGGAGGGATACATCCCTGCTGAACAGTGAGTCACTCGCACCTTAAAACAAACACTAGACAATCCAGACCAATTTCCCCGCATCATAGTTCCAGCTACGATTAAATTAATGCAGTTAGAATTCATTTAACGCTTTGGTCACGTTTCATTTTCATTTGGCAGATCTGAAGTAGGATGTATTATTTTATGTAGCTTGGCCTTTTAATGTTGGCTTTTCCTGGGCTGTGAGTTGCTTTTTATTATTATTTGTTATGTTATTGTTATTATTATTATTATTGCATGTACTCACATGGAAATAATTATTGTAGGACAGAAACTGTTTCTATAACCACAAGTGATTTTATGCTGCATTCATGACTTCCTTCCTCCTTTCCTAATTGTTTAATTACTTGTTTTTGTTTGCATGATGATTGGGAAAGAGAATGTGGCATTTTTCCTGAAAAACCCTACTTTAGTCTTGTTTTGTACCCTTATTTATTCAATACATAAGAACAGTTCATGTAAATATGTAAAGAAATACATTTATATTGGATCTAAACTCTAAACAAAAAGTGCTTTGAAAAAAATTTTGGTCTACGGTTGCCGCCATGTCGGAAAGATGTCACAGAATTCCACCTTTATCTATAAGCTTGAGGCTCTTAAGAAACTACAGGAATTTCAGGTTTTTATTAAATGCTGTTGAAATACTGTAGATTTTTCATTCTCAGCAGTTGAAAACTCACTAAACCAGAATTACTGTCCCGTTGCTCAATTGTCCTGTGATCTCCTGTGGTCTGTTGAACTCTGGAATCTGATTGGTCAAAAGGTGAGGATAAAGTATCTGTACCAATAGCTTTGAGCCGTACAGGTTTTACATAAAAGTGCACTGTATATAGTGACAGATTATACAGTACATAGATTTTTCATATTTTTGTTCGACTATGGAAGGAGTCTCCAGTGTCAGTGCTTTGTAATTGTCGTATAGCCTGGACAGTTGCTTTAAGCTCTCTGACAGAGCTTTCCGAGCAGAAAAAAGTTTGCATTTCATTCTTTTATTCTTTCCTCATATATACTGTAGGGTTGAGAGAAATGATGACATTTTCAGTCATGACAGACTTTAAAAAAAAAAAAAAAAAGTTCCACTCTCTTAAAAACTTTAGCTGTAGATTATTCACTCTGACCATTTCTGTCCCCATCTTTCAAGCCTGTACGGTTTGAACCCAGTCTGAACCATCCATGCATTGCTTTAATTCGTTTGCGGACTCTACAGAGCGAGTGATAGGATCAGGACCGAAGGCAGAGACGAGTGTTAAAGCGGCTTTTAATCCCAGGTCGGGACAGGGGAAATAATTACATGTTATTTTTGTGCGGATTTGAAGAGCCATGACTGACTGAGGGAACAGAAATTATGATTACTTTATTATTACCCTGACCTAAAAAAGAAAATCTCTTATTTTTGGTGTTTTTCTTGTTTTTCTTTCTTTTTTTTTTTATCACTCCTGCAGAATTGTACTGTCCAAAGTAGTGAAAAGCCTCTTACGGTGTTGTGTGATAAATGTTGGTATGTCAAGACAGAATAAGGATTAAGGAGAGTGCATTAACTTTTCGCTCCGTAATCTTCCACTATTGTCTGGAAGATGAAGGAAAAATGTTTTAAAGATATTTCATATGTTTACAGGATCGTGTGCGAGATGGGAAAAGCCGAGTCGAGTCAGTTTGCCGGAAACGTCCAGGTCTGCGTAGGGGACTGTCAACCCGAGTTCATGGCCAAGTCCTCCAAGTACTACTACTTTGTGGTGGGTTCATTGTGATTTACAAGATTAAACCGAGAGACTCTGCAGATCTTAATCGTGTCCATGTAATTAAAGACCCTTGCCAATTATAGGCTTAAGCGTGCTTGGATTTACAGCAGCGCCACCTCGTGCATCTCCTTACAGTATGTCCTGGGTCGTAATGTTATCACACTGAGCGATCGTCCCGTAATGAATGTGGGAAGCTGTTCATAAAATTCCTCTCTCTCTCCTCACCAGCCAATAGAAAACACTTAAATCTGAAGAATATGGGCGCTCCTTAACCCCTGTATCGATTCCGACTGTAATCATCCCCATTAACCTCATGTTACATCCACCATTATACCGCAGTGCTCCTACAGTCTGTAATCTGTTTGGCCAGATTGCTGGTGTTGTTTAATTTTCTGTAACAGTGGCTCAGACGCTATTGGCGGCCTTTGTAATGCACTCATTTTAATAGTTCGAATTTCTATAGTAACACTTTATTCAGAGTTACTTGTATCGCAGAATCTAAGGCTAATATGAAACAGATTTTTTTTTTTTAAATGAAACATCTAAAGTAAGGAAGGAGTCTCCATGATCAGTGATTTGGATCAAAGTTTTAACCACCATGAGAATCTCTTCAGGATAGAGGAGTTTCCAATTTCACGATAATATGACCTCTGAAATAGCGCTTCTTTTAAAAAAAGCCAAGAATTAACTCCAAGAAAGAGAAAAAATGAAAGCCTGCGCTTACCTTCTGTAATGTAAGGTATCATTATCATTGATAACATTAACACCAATACCAAGTTAATTGAATAACCATCCATCTAGGAACCTCTGTAGTCCAACCAGTGGTGACCAATGTATTTGTTCCCATTTTTACGACCGTGGTAGGACCTCCAGTCAACGTTAACACATGCATTCACACGCTATGGCCAATTTGGCAACGCCAGTTAGCCTAGTCTGCGAACATCATGCACACAGACTCTAACCGCGAAGCCACCGTGTCACCTAATTGAATAACATTGATCCCCAATTATAGTCTATTAAAAGATCATGGGCACCCAAAGATCACTACAGCCACAGTATGGTGCCCAGCAGGCAACGTGCCCAAGGCTACCAACCCTGAAACACACAAGGTCTTATGGAATCAGCTGGCACGGTTGGAACCAAAAGCCTAATGGTTAATGGTTTTAATGTTATGGCTGATCAGTGTATGCATCATCAACAACTATAAACAGATGGAAAGTCAATCGTCATTCATTGATAAATTAATAAACGGTATAAGAGGAGTGAGATGCTTCCGGAAGTGCCGCGTGGTGGTCTCATGGCACCGCTCCAGCATTGATTATTTTTCTCTAACAGCTTGTCCACAAGTGTCTTATTTCTTACTTCTCACCTTTAGCCGCGCTTTAACGGCCTTCATCGCCCCCATAACTGGATTATATGATTGAAATCTTTAGAAAGGCGAAATAATCCAATAAGATGAGGTCATGACTCTTGCCTCCACCCTCCCGCAGGTCCCCAGACTGCTCTCTCTGAAGCCCAGCCGCGGTCCCGTATCCGGAGGCACCATGGTCAACATCACAGGAAGCAACCTGGACTCTGGAAGCAACGTGTCCATCATGTTCAAGGACCAGAAGTGCACTTACCACAGGTAGAGCATCCAGCATTCCAAACAGAACAGCATTTACAGCATTCGGGGAGGGCGGATGGGGCGGTAGCGTCATAAAACAGCGGGAACGGATCAATAGCGGCATTAAGACCAGGCCGAGTTCCTGAGCGCTAATCAATAAAGACACTCGCAATCACACCTCAGTTCCGCCAAGCCTGCGAAATGCGTTTGTAGTCGCCTTTGACGTCTATGTTTTTTGGTCTTTTTCTTTTTCCACTTGATTAATTTATCATTGTGCTAGTGGGGGGAAAAAAAATACAAAATGAAGAATGCAATATTATTCTTGAGTTCTGTCAGACACAGCTTTTTAATTACATCTTGAAAATGTCAAAAAGTCATAGGAATTTTACATGTTTAAAAAAAAAATACAATTAAATGAAAAAACATAGATATACAGAATTTCACCTTCATGTGCCCTGAAACTGTCACATCATCACATCAGTTATTCGTGTAAGAAAACCGTGTGTGAGGGAAATAAAACTCTGAGCTCCGCACGTGAAAAATGATTGTTTGTAAAGGAATTGTGGGTGATCACGTGAGAAAAAAAGAATACATTTCTAAGGCTAATGTGACAAATAAATTCAGACTTAATATGGGAAAAATGTGTGTGTGTGTGTGTGAAAATGAGCAAATCAAATAAAAAAAATGAAATTCATTCAATACAAATACGTGCAAAAAACTGTCACGTAAAAATTTGCATCACATGTGAAACAATGACTGATTTGACTTTTCTGTTATATAAATATTGTACAATAAACTCTGAATGAACTGCCATATTGTGTTTGATCTTTCAGACGAGGGGGTCAGTGGATCACGTGTCGGTCTCACGCCTCAGTTGAAGGCAACGGGGAAGTAACCGTATCTGTGTATGTAGACAAGGCCCACATTCACAAAGACCTCCAGTTTGAGTATGTAGAAGATCCGACTATCACCAAGCTGGAACCAGAATGGAGCATTTTCAGGTACGTCAGCTAATGAAAATAAAAAGCCACAAATTACGGTAAATATATGGTCAAATATTCCAAAACTAGAGTAATTTGATGTAATTGTAGTGTAAACTTGCTCCTAATAAAAGAGAAACTGTGTTGCTTTATACCAAAGTGGAAACACACCAGTGACAGTGACGGGAACCAACCTGGACATCATCCAGAACCCACAAATCAGAGCCAAGTACAACAGCCAGGAGACGACCAACGTAAGTTTAAACACCGTGTTCACCAGGTAGTAACGACTGTCCTGCTGTTCCTGTTCCATGCATACTCTAGTACATCAATACATCATCTAACCTTCATCCATATTATCAGTTCAAATACAAGGCAAAAGTTTGCGTTCCCCTAAGGACGGAAATCAAGAGATGCTTGACTCTACGCAAAAAAAGCTATTGTTTCAATAGTAACAAATTATAGTACATAAAAAATGATATAGTCCATATCAATTATTTTCTTTTTCCATGTAAATGTGTGTACATTTTAATTCGGGAACATGGAAGGAGTCAGCAGGGTCAGGGATAAAGCTGGAACTTCGTTTTTTTCTTTCTTTGTTTTTTTTTTTTTTTTTTTTTTTTACTTAAACTTATTTTATCTTTAAGCGTCTTTATAGCTGCTCTGACATGAGTGATAAAAGTTATGTTAACTTGTTCTAACAGATGTTTCCCAGCATTAAATGTAGCTACAAATGGATTAAAAGTATGCATCATGCTTTAAAAAGGATTTTGTGAGGTCAAATTTCTTGCTAGAGCAAAATGTAAAAAAAAGTCCAACATTAATTATTTTCCTACACGCTGCACACTTTGTAGTTGTTGTGTTTTTTTTTTTTTGCGTCATTTGATGTATAGTTATAAACTACTGTAAGAATCTTAGAGTCATTGCTCTTCTATTGTATTTTCGTCTACTTCAAATAAAAAAAAATGTATAGTACACTACCACCACACTGTTTTATTTGGAAATACAGTATATACTGTACTATATTACACTATAATGTGTGTGTGTGTGTGTGTGTGTATAGGAAGTATATAATTTTTATACAACGTCATACCGTCATATACTATAGTCATTTTCATTTAGTATATACAGTGGTGTGAAAAACTATTTGCCCCCTTCCTGATTTCTTATTCTTTTGCATGTTTGTCACACTTAAATGTTTCTGCTCATCAAAAACCGTTAACTATTAGTCAAAGATAACATAATTGAACCCAAAATGCAGTTTTTAAATGAAGGTTTACGTTATTAAGGGAGAAAAAAAACTCCAAATCTACATGGCCCTGTGTGAAAAAGTGATTGCCCCCCTTGTTAAAAAATAACTTAACTGTGGTTTATCACACCTGAGTTCAATTTCTGTAGTCACCCCCAGGCCTGATTACTGCCACACCTGTTTCAATCAAGAAATCACTTAAATAGGAGCTACCTGACACAGAGAAGTAGACCAAAAGCACCTCAAAAGCTAGACATCATGCCAAGATCCAAAGAAATTCAGGAACAAATGAGAACAAAAGTAATTGAGATCTATCAGTCTGGTAAAGGTTATAAAGCCATTTCTAAAGCTTTGGGACTCCAGTGAACTACAGTGAGAGCCATTATCCACAAATGGCAAAAACATGGAACAGTGGTGAACCTTCCCAGGAGTGGCCGGCCGACCAAAATTACCCCAAGAGCGCAGAGACGACTCATCCGAGAGGCCACAAAAGACTCCAGGACAACATCTAAAGAACTACAGGCCTCACTTGCCTCAATTAAGGTCAGTGTTCACGACTCCACCATAAGAAAGAGACTGGGCAAAAACGGCCTGCATGGCAGATTTCCAAGGCGCAAACCACTTTTAAGCAAAAAGAACATTAAGGCTCGTCTCAATTTTGCTAAAAAACATCTCAATGATTGCCAAGACTTTTGGGAAAATACCTTGTGGACCGACGAGACAAAAGTTGAACATTTTGGAAGGTGCGTGTCCCGTTACATCTGGCGTAAAAGTAACACAGCATTTCAGAAAAAGAACATCATACCAACAGTAAAATATGGTGGTGGTAGTGTGATGGTCCGGGGTTGTTTTGCTGCTTCAGGACCTGGAAGGCTTGCTGTGATAGATGGAACCATGAATTCTACTGTCTACCAAAAAATCCTGAAGGAGAATGTCCGGCCATCTGTTCGTCAACTCAAGCTGAAGCGATCTTGGGTGCTGCAGCAGGACAATGACCCAAAACACACCAGCAAATCCACCTCTGAATGGCTGAAGAAAAACAAAATGAAGACTTTGGAGTGGCCTAGTCAAAGTCCTGACCTGAATCCTATTGAGATGTTGTGGCATGACCTTAAAAAGGCGGTTCATGCTAGAAAACCCTCAAATAAAGCTGAATTACAACAATTCTGCAAAGATGAGTGGGCCAAAATTCCTCCAGAGCGCTGTAAAAGACTCGTTGCAAGTTATCGCAAACGCTTGATTGCAGTTATTGCTGCTAAGGGTGGCCCAACCAGTTATTAGGTTCAGGGGGCAATTACTTTTTCACACAGGGCCATGTAGGTTTGGATTTTTTTTCTCCCTAAATAATAAAACCCCTCATTTAAAAACTGCATTTTGTGTTTACCACTGTAGTGTTGTGCCAGACTGCAAAGTGCCAAAAGATACAATTTAGAAAATGTTTGTTTATGTAACAACCTCAGCAGCGACCTCATTTCCCCTCTCGTCTGTTCCAACATCTGGGTCATACAGTACCTTAAGTCAGATGCTTTGTAAGCTTGAATGAGTCATAGGTCACTATGAGGAAACAACATTCCTCTGAAACTGCTCAGATACAGGGACTGGACTGAAAATCAGAGACAAAAAATCCTGGAAAATCATTCCCCAAGGCAATAAAATATTGTCCTATAGCATATATTTTCTGACCAAGCACAGTCTTCATGCGTTATATTTTTCCACTGTGGGAAAAAAAAATTATTAAAATTGGTCATTTTCCCCAGCTCAGACCATTAAAGGGTTAAACCTGCATTCAGGGTCAGTGAGTGCCCTGCTTTACCTCACACCTGCCCATTAGCCGGTCATTTCACCAGCTCGCCATCTCCCGATACACACTTGCCTCCTGTAATGCGGCGGCAGAACAGAGAGGGAGAATTTGATAAATAAAGAATAAAAGACATGCAGTGAAACAGAGACGAAGCGCAGGAGGGCCGAACCGACCAGCGGTGGCAACAATGTCCCCTTTTGCTTTGTGAGCGAGAGAAGGAAAAACGCCATAACATGGGAGACAGGAGTATCTAATTGCTTCCCTACAGAATGGACTCATGGACGCATGGGAGGCTTGCATTCATCGAGACCTGATTGAAAGTCTGCAGAGACAAAAGAACGAAATGCTATCTCGCTGCCGTATCTCCCACACGAGCACATTGGGCATCTGTAGCAGCGATATGATAAGGCCTTTGGCACGCTGCTGCTTGAGCAGAAACAGAGCAGAAAATCCCCCTCCCTGCCATTCAGATCTGCTGAATGGGGCTGTTTGAGGCAAGTTTTGTTCTCTTTTGGCTTTAATAGGCATCTCTCATAACGAGTTTGGATTAAGATCGCGGAACGGTAATGTTCGGGGAAATGTCGCCCCCTATCTGCAACCAATAGAAATCACTTCCACTCATGTCTGTTTGTTGGAGAAAGCAGAGGGACTTCAGTGTCTGGTGGAATTTGTGAACCTGAAGATACTAAAATATATATATTTTTTTAAAACAACAAGCCACAAAACTAGACGACAGTGTTTATAGGCCTTTTTTTTAATACTTTGTAAAAAAGCAAGGCACATCTGATTGATGCTGGACACCGGCTGCCTGACAGCAACAGTATATTTAACCTAGTCTTTAAGCACAAAGGCATGTAAGGAAGAACCTGATAAGGTAAGGGTGTGAGTAAGCAAGAGATAAAGAAAAGGAGAAAGATGATGATATTGAGTGTGTGTGTGTTTTTTTTTTGTTTTTGTGTGTTGTTTTTTTTTAAGTGAAGGTGACTGCGGTCAGTTATGTCACTCTGAGTCATTACCACCATAGCCCATATCAAAGGCTTGGATTTTAAAAGTGCCATTAATTTAGCCCTCCTTTGAGGTGGAGGCTCAGACCAGCTTTTAGGAGACGAGATTAAATCCGGGTCCAAATTGTCGGACGAGTAGCGTCCGCTGATAAACGCCTTAAAATACAGAAAAAGTAGCAACGAGTGACTTTCGCAAAGGTTTGTGTGTTAAATTCTTGCTCAAGTGAGCTAGTCAAAACTTTTGTAATATAGGAGGATCCCAGTAGATTTTACAACATTTTTTACTTAATAAATAAAAGTTTAGAGCAAGTTCTGATCTTGTGGATAAAAACGCCCAGCAGTAAATGTCAGAGGAAGACTGCATTAACTCAAACAGCCATTCTGTACATCCGCGCTGAGCAGAAAAGCATCTCAACTACACACAACCTGAAGGAGGATGGGCTACAAGCTAAAAAACATATCCAGCTGCAGTTACACACTCCTGCTAGCCGGACTACAGGAATCTGAGTTTACACTGGACACAGGTTCACTCAAACCGGGCAAGCCCTTGTCCACGTTTGGGGACCCTGTACACATTATACTGTAGGTTTAATATTGCACGATATTGATTTCATCTGTAATCTAAACATTAATTTACATCCTCACACACTTGTCCTTGTCTTCACTGTTTCCTTTACAGATTTGCCAGGTTCTCAGTTCCACCTCGATGCTGTGCCAAGCCCCAGCGCTGCCCGGTGGCGTGAGCAGGCAGAAGGACGTGCTGGAGAAACCCGACGAGTTCGGCTTCATCCTCGACAACGTGCAGGCCGTCCTGGCTCTCAAGAACATCAACTTTCTGTATTACCCTAACCCTGTGTTTGAGCTTCTCAGTCCATCTGGAGTGCAGGAGCTCAAGCCTGGATCGCCCATTATTCTGAAGGTGTGTGCTTAGTTATGCTGGATAGAATGCGTCTAACATCGTATTATTTATTTATTTAACATCCTTAATATGCTCAGGGGTTAAAGAATGTTGGGGATAACTTAAATTTCTAAGTTTAAAATGAGAATGAGAATGAGTATGAGAAGAAAAAAATATTACTAATGCTTATACTAGGGATGTGTAAATGAGTATCGGCATAAGCACATCCATATTTTAATTATTTAAATATACTGTACAAAATATGTGTTTTAGGGCAGAAACTTCCTCCCCCTGACCCCCGGTGGCAACGGCAAACTGAACTACACCGTTCTGATCGGAGAAAAGCCCTGCGCCTTAACCGTATCTGACACCCAGCTGTTGTGCGAATCGCCCAATCTAACCGGACGCCACAAAGTTCTGGTGAGTGAGCACGGTATTACGGGAATTATGGGTAATTCATCACATCACATCACAGCCTCTTTCCTCAATAGTTTAGCATACTATTGTGTTATGCGTATTGTCTGGCCTTGGAGGCAGGTGTAAAGAGAACAAATAGCTTCTTAGTACGACATATGAGAGCTGAAGAGAACCTAATAACGGCTCTGTTTGTGATTTGGAGTGGCAGTGTGAGGCTGACGCCACCTGGCCCGCTGACAGACGAATGGCAGACAGAATTGCAGATCCGTTTACCATCACAGACACACAAACACAGCTGGCAATGTGTGTCCGTCTGCTCCGGCCTCCGTTTGTGCAATATTACTCAACAAAACGGCAGCTTTTTGGTGAAAAATCCAAGACGTCGCATTTAAGAATGTATCAGAGCAGCGCTTTGGTTCATGTATACATATAAAATACCTAGAAATATTTGTGTAGGTGTGTTTGTGGCAGATTAATCTCACGTTGAAGGTGTGATGCACAGTTTGTTACTGTGTGCACTGTAAATGGCGTTTGTAGGCTCAACAAATCAGGAGAGGACAGAAAGACATATTAATAGGATAGGACATGATGAGGCGGGGCAGGATAGGACAGAACAGGACAGTACATCAGAGAATAGTACTGTATATGATGGGAGGGGAGGACTGGACAAAACAAGACCATTCAGAACAGAATAGAATAGGATGAGACAGGACATCAATGGACAGGACAGAATAATATAAGACTGGCAGACAAGTTGAAGGCTCATGACTGATCAGGACAGAGTTGAACACTCAAAGGACCGCATGGGCAGGGCAGGACAGGATAGGATAGGCTGAGACAACACAGGACAGCATTGGACAGTATAGGGCAGGACTCTACAGGATAGGATAGGACACTGTTTAAGTAATAAGGATGGGCATGGTCAAGGAAAACAGGACAGATCAGAATAAGACTACAAGCACAGTTTTATATGACAGTTACAGACTAAACACATTAGGACAAGACAAGGACATGACCAAATAGAACAGAGCAGGACAGGACAGCAGAGGACGGGATGTAAAAAGGTAGAACAAGGCAAAGCAAACCAAATGGGACAGATTTCATGTTCATGTGGTGGATAAGTGGGGTTTATGCAGAACATCCCGGACAATCAGATAACATGGACAGCAATATAAAATATGTGCAATTGACCGATAATGAAACAGGTACACACAATAAATACCACAGTACACACAATAAATACCACAGAACACACAATAAATACCACAGTACACACAATAAATACCACAGTACACACAATAAATACCACAGTACACACAATAAATACCACAGTACACACAATAAATACCACAGAACACACAATAAATACCACAGTACACACATTAAATACCACAGTACACACAATAAATACCACAGTACACACAATAAATACCACAGAACACACAATAAATACCACAGTACACACATTAAATACCACAGTACACACAATAAATACCACAGTACACACAATAAATACCACAGAACACACATTAAATACCACAGTCCACACAATAAATACCACAGTACACACAATAAATACCATAGCACACAAAGTAAATACCACAGTACACACAATAAATACCACAGTACACACAATAAATACCATATCACACAAAGTAAATACCACAGTACACACAATAAATACCACAGAACACACAATAAATACCACAGTACACACAATAAATACCATAGCACACAAAGTAAATACCACAGTACACACAATAAATACCACAGTACACACAATAAATACCATATCACACAAAGTAAATACCATAGTATACACAATAAATACCACAGTACACACAATAAATACCACAGAACACACATTAAATACCACAGTACACACAATAAATAACATAGCACACAAAGTAAATACCACAGTACACACAATAAATACCACAGTACACACAATAAATACCATATCACACAAAGTAAATACCATAGTATACACAATAAATACCACAGTACACAATAAATACCACAGAACACACATTAAATACCACAGTACACACAATAAATACCACAGTACACACAATATATACCATAGCACACAAAGTAAATACCATAGTATACACAATAAATACCACAGTACACACAATAAATACCACAGAACACACATTAAATACCACAGTACACACAATAAATACCACAGTACACACAATATATACCATAGCACACAAAGTAAATACCACAGTACACACAATAAATACCACAGTACACACAATAAATACCATAGCACACAAAGTAAATACCACAGTACACACAATAAATACCACAGTACACACAATAAATACCACAGTACACACAATAAATACCACAGTACACACAATATATACCATAGCACACAAAGTAAATACCACAGTACACACAATAAATACCACAGAACACACAATAAATACCACAGAACACACATTAAATACCACAGTACACACAATAAATACCATAGTACACACAATAAATACCATAGCACACAAAGTAAATACCACAGTACACACAATAAATACCACAGTACACACAATAAATACCATATCACACAAAGTAAATACCATAGTATACACAATAAATACCACAGTACACACAATAAATACCACAGAACACACATTAAATACCACAGTACACACAATAAATACCACAGTACACACAATATATACCATAGCACACAAAGTAAATACCACAGTACACACAATAAATACCACAGTACACACAATAAATACCATAGCACACAAAGTAAATACCACAGTACACACAATAAATACCACAGTACACACAATAAATACCACAGAACACACATTAAATACCACAGTACACACAATAAATACCACAGTACACACAATAAATACCATAGCACACAAAGTAAATACCACAGTACACACAATAAATACCACAGAACACACATTAAATACCATAGTACACACAATAAATACCACAGTACACACATTAAATACTACTTTAAGTACAATAAATACCATAGTACACACAATATATACAAAAGCAAACAATACATTCTACATGAAGCACAACAAATACCACTGTAAATACAACAGTATACATAATGAATACTACTTTAAGCGCAATAAATACAGTGCCACAGTACACACGATAAATGCCACATGAGACACAATAAATATTACTTTAAGCACAATAAATACCGCAGTACATATAACAAATACCAGAGTACACTCAATAAATTCTACATTAGGCACAATAAATACAATAAATACCACAGTACACACAATAAATACTACATTTAGCACAATAAATACCACATTACACTCAATAAATTCCACAGTACACACAATAAATACCACATTTAGCACAATAAATACTACAATACACAGAATAAATAACATGGTTCTCATAATAAATACAGTACACAATTATAAATTCCACAGAATGTATAATATATACCATAAGACAGAATAAATACTACAGTAAACACAATACTGTAGTACACACAATGATTGCACATAATGAATTCCATGGTACACACAAATACCATGGTACTCACAATAAATACTACAGTACAAACAATAAAAATATGGTACTCATAATAAACACTATACAAATTAAATACAACAGTACACCCCATGAACGAACACAATGCACAAAATGAATACCTCAGTACACATAATTAATACAACAGACCACAGTACACACAATAAACACCACAGTACTCATAATAAATATTGCAGTCCACAGAATAAATAATACAGTACACATAATGAATACCACAATATACACAATAAACACCATAATAAATACCACAGTACTCATAGAAAATATTACAATCTGCATGATCAGTACCACAGTACTCAAAATAAATACCACAGTAGGCACAACAATACACTTAAAAAATAATAAATAACGTCATTATCATTACGAATCTAAATAATTTAACACTGAATTTACTTACCAGTGCTCTGGAACAGCAGCAATGATAATAAATTTGTAGATACGCTAAACTATTGAAATTCTGTTTAATTAGAGTCAGCTTGGCATCGTTTCACCACATTTACAGTACTTCGTTTATCCAGTAATTGACTTTGTTTGTTTTGCTTCCTCTTCTTTAATACTGCATGATTAAGTGTTATATACAGTGGATATATACATTATGTGGATATATACAGTGTGTGTGTGTGTGTGTGTGTGTGTGTGTGTGTGTGTGTGTTAGGCGCGTGTGGGTGGCATCGAGTTTTCCCCTGGCGTGGTCCACATCACCTCCGACAGCCCCCTCAGCAGCACCGCCATTATCAGCATCGCCGGAGCCGGATGCCTCCTCATCCTCTTCATCATCATCGTACTCATCGCTTACAAACGCAAGTCGCGCGAAAGCGACCTGACCCTGAAACGGCTGCAGATGCAGATGGACAACCTCGAATCCAGAGTGGCTCTGGAGTGTAAAGAAGGTGGGCAGTGTTGCACTCGACTGCGTGAACAATTAAGTGAGGGTTAAAGAGGTTCAGTGAGTAATGTGTAAACAGTGTGCATAAGAAGGGTGTTTTTTTTTCTCTCTATGTTTCAGTTGTAATTCAGGCCTGAATATTAACAGCAAGCGAATCATTTTCTTCAACAAACCACTCAATTGCAGTAGACGTTAAAAGCAAGATTAAATGAATTTCTGGTGGGAAAAAACAATATTTAGGTCTGCAGCATTCATTTAAAATGCCATTCAAAACCACTCACACACAAATTCAGGGCCAGGATATGAAATCACTTATAAAATCGAATCTGGAAAAATTATCTGTAATATGAGTGAAAAAAAAAAAAAGATTTGTTATGAATAGAGAAAATGTAGTTCACAGCAACAGAAAGATTTTATATGTGTCCGGTTTCACATTTTACGTAAGAATGTGGAGGCTGACAGAGTAAAACCTTTCAATCTTTTCAAACGATTTACTTTCTTCCCTGAGAATATACACGGGGGTACAAACTTCTGCAGTCACATTGTAAAGAACAGACTGTAGAATTTACAGTAATTTACTGGCAAAAAAGTTGCTAATAAAATCCTGTAAAATACCCGTTAATTGCTGTAAAATGGATTACAGCAGGCGGCGCGGTGGTGTAGTGGTTAGCACTGTCGCCTTGCACCTCCAGGGTCCGGGTTCGATTCCCCAGCCAGGCTCGATTCCCGTCTCTGTGTGCATGGAGTTTGAATGTTCTCCCCGTGCTTGGTGGGTTTCCTCTGGGTACTCCGGTTTCCTCCCACAGTCCAAAGACATGCAGGTTAGGCTAATTGGCGTTCCTAAATTGCCCGTAGTGTGTGATTGGGTGTGTGAGTGTGTGTATGTGTGTGTGCCCTGCGATGGATTGGCACCCTGTCCAGGGTGTACCCCGCCTAGTGCCCGAAGTCTCCTGGGATAGGCTCCAGGTCCCCGCGACCCTGAACACAGGATTAAGCGGTATAGAAGATGAATGAATGAATGAATGGATTACAGTATAATACTGCTTAGCAATTTACAATATATTGATGTTTGCAGAATACAGTATATATATATATTTTTTCATGATTACAAAATTAAACTTGTAAAAAGGCATTACAGGGTTTTATTGTAATCCCGCTGAATTACAGTACTTACCTGGCAACAAAAGTTGCCAATAAAATCCTGTGAATTCAACAAAAACCAAGACGTAGCTGTAACATTTTTACTACGAAATTCCTGTAAATAACTATTTTAACTGTAACCGTACTTTACTACTATACTGATGTAAATGCATTAAAACAAAGATTTAGAAAAATAATCACTCAAATTCAAAGCTGTTGTAAGTAAACTGTTTATTAAAGCTGACACCTGACAACACTTCAGCACCATCACTGGTAACATCATTTTACTTTATCAACTACAGAAAAACTTATAAAAAATCAGCTGTTACAAAACAACTACAAACATCTCAAGATTAAAGCATAAAGCAATAGTTGAATACAAGTTAAAGGAACTGTTTGCCTAAAAATAAAAATGGTCAGCATTTCAGTCTATACAGTCTGTTGTGTCTCTTTATATGCAATTATTTCAATAATACTCTATCGAGAGTAAGGCGAATAAATCGGTAACAAAAAGCAGCATTCATCAACACCGGCATGACGTTACGTTTTTACCTTTTGGTTCCGTGGTGTTTCGGCTTGCCTTACAAAAAAATTTATAAAAAAAAAAAAAAAAAAAATGTTTACTTTTTAAAAAAAAGTTAACGACATATTCCTTTACAAAATATACTCCAGGTTTCAGAGAAACTCATCCAGCGATGTTAATATTTACGTTTTTCAACATCAAAGACAACTGAGCACTTCATGTAACATAAATTTTAATTAATTATAACACTTCGATAGCAATGCTGTGCCTGCCAAACTACTAATACTCTCTAGAAAGCAAAGGCAAATAAAGCTAACAAACTGCAGCATATATCAACATTAACATGACGATAACGATTTACCTTTTAGTTCAGGCTGCTTTCTGAAACGACGCGCATCGCATTTCTCCTCCTCGCCTGAAGCAACAGATAAATAAAGTTAACTAAACATCCCATTATAAAGTAGCTAAATATAACGTTTAGAGAGAATATCATGATAAAACGTATATAACGTTATATAAGTTTTATCAGGATATTCCCCATATATATGAATTACTTTACATTAAAAGAAATAATTAATACTTATGGAAGTAAATTTAATTGAACTTCTTCAGCTGTTGTTGCTGTGCTTCAGTCCGCGCAAAACCATAATGCAACAGCACAGGAAATTCTTGTAAAAATATTAAAGATACAGTGAAAGCACCTCCTACCTGTAAATTAATTACAGCTAACAGTGAAATATACAGTTAACATTTGTAAAACCCTCTATAACCCATAATGCATTGCAAATTACAGCAATAAATTGTAAAATGGCAAAACAGTAAGTTTCTGTATAATTTTGCTGTAAAAAAATTACAGCAATTTGTTACAGTGTAGCTTTAGGTTTATCCTATACACTACTTGTTACAGTAAACAAATTGAGGATTGTGAAGCCTCCTGAGGCGCTATATGACTTAGTATTAATAACATCATTCATCACAGGAATTATTGACTAATGCACTTAAGTGTTTCCTTGACTACCTTGACTTGAAATGACTGTTTATAGAAAAAGAATAAGGGATTAAATGAATTTCTAAAGCAGTAGGTTTAAACATTGTGCTTGTCTTCGCATTCGAAATGATATGGAGTGTGTTGAGTTAAACACCGGTGTGACACAATTCTGCAGTGTAACAACTGGACTCAGTATGTTATTAGACATGAACAGCCCTAAATTCTGTCATTTTTTTATTTTTTTTTATTAACAGCTTATTCCTCTCTCTCTCTCTCTCTCTCTCTCTCTCTCTCTTTCTCTTTCTCTCTCTCTCTCCAGCATTTGCAGAGCTGCAGACGGATATTAATGAGTTGACCAGTGACCTGGATGGAGCAGGGATCCCATTTCTGGACTACAGAACCTACACTATGCGTGTTCTCTTCCCTGGCATTGAGGAACATCCCGTTCTTAAAGACCTGGAGGTCAGGCATAATCTAGAGCACGCACAGTGGGATTTGTGTAATGCTAAGTAGATCCTCAGAATTACATCGTTGGTTAACAAATTTTCAGAGCTTTACGGAACAACAACAAGCTTCAAATATGTACTTTAACATTACCTGCAAAGCAGTTCTTGCCAAATAAATGTGCCATGTGATCAGTAAAGGGAGGTTTAGATGCATAAAATCAGTGTTTGCTTTATTATGGTGAATTGAAAAATGATAAATAAACTGGGACATTTTTTTTCCAGTTTTCTCCCCTAATTTTAGTCGTGGCCAATTCCTCCCCATCACTAGGGGGCTCCCACATTAAGGCTACTACTACAACTCAGCCGGGAGAGCCGAAGACTATCACGTGTTTCCTCCGAACCACGTGACGCCAGCCGACCGCATCTTTTCGAACTGCTTGCTCACGCAGAGCGCAAGTAACTCACTTGCGGAGTAACTCACTCGGAGGAAAGCATTAGTCGCTCCTTCCGCGTGCGTGAGCTCACTGATTGGCTGTAGAGCCGTGATTAATGTGGGAGCGCAAGTACCTCTCATCCCTCCCCCCTGAGAGAGCTCGGCCAATCAGCTCTCTCTAGGGGAAAACAGCATCACCCGGGGTTCGAACCAGCGATCTCCGGATGATATGGCGAGTGCTTAACACTGCACCACTCGGACACAGAACACAGTTATGAGAATTAAAAACTCAGTTTATTTCTCTATATAATTCCATGCTGCATTTATGCACGTATCTCAGTGTTTCACCAGTGCTTGGACACCATCAAAGTAGAAAGTTTTCTCAGTACGCCGGAGCTATGATCGGACTTTACATCTGAAACACTGGCCTCCCAGGAACTCCTTTGATGGCCCAAACATGTGGAAATGGCTATAACTCCCAGTTAGCTAGCTAGCTAGACACCTAGCTTGCTAGTATATTGCTAATTCAGTACAACTGTGACCTGTCATATACAGTAAGTAGGTATTACTGTACTGTAAGTCTCACAGGTTTGCCTTGCACTTTGGCCAGTAGAGTGCAGGAGTTGAAATGTACAGTACCAAATTACCAGTTACAGCAAAAATCTTATATGAAATAAAATACATGATCTTTCTGATTTTTCAACACAATTGAGAAAAATTTAATCCTAAAGCGCTTTAATTAACACAACAAGTTGGTTAATCTAATTGAGATAAGAAAGCATCCATTTTTACATTAATAAACTTTATTGCATGACGGGGAAACTCTGAAACTACTGTACGCATAACTCAAGCCACACACAACGCAATTTAATACCTGATTTGATGTGACGGTTCACAGGTGTGAGTGTGTGATTACTCCGTGATTACAGTCCTATAAACAAGAAATTAATATTGATTAACTGATATTTCAGACACACTGTAGCTAAACATTCGGTTTATTTTCGCTCAGCCAGCAGAAGCACGGTATATCACGGGGAAACTTATAGTAGCACATCGGACGGACTCAGCGTTCTAGTTAAACGTTATATTACTGAAATGTACTGTATGAGTCGGCACGTCTGCTGATTATGTGATGTCTGTATTAGGGTTTTGTGCTAGAAGCAGACAGTGTGTAACGTCCAATCAGATTAGTCAACTGTATAAACTCAGTTTTGTCATTTTAACCTTAGCAGTGTAAGGTTTTGTCAAAACATAGCTAGCTAACGGTAGTAGGTGTATGCGGGGTTGGAGGAGCGATGGTGTGTGTGTGTGTTTTTTTTTTAATCAGGACACAGCCCTTTTCAACCCGGTCGTATTCCTTCACTCAAGCACAATTTCACTCTTTCAATCTCTGAATTTTTTTTATCTGCCGCTCGCTAATCATCTCTCTAGACCTACCTGTCTCAGAGCGGAATTCACTTCTCAGCGCTCCAATTAGCCGTCCCTGCTCAGATAATGAGTTAATGCGTACTGACACCTCGTAATGATGGACAGAATATTTCACATTGATGGACGGAATACTTAAGTAGTCTTCCCCTCTCACGCTCTCTCTCATACACACACCACCACACACACATTCTTTTTCAAAGACATACAATAATGAGCTGTGCTGAGATTCACAATTACTCACTTGTTAATCGCAGTAATGATGTGACACAACTGTTTTGTGAGCACAGGGAGGGAAATGAAAAGCCTAACAGAGGGAAGTCCACAGGACGCCGCCGGTTGTTTATACCCACTTATGACATTGATGGACATTGCTAATCGAATCTCGGCAGACAAGACGACGATCCCTTAAAGTCGAGGCTTAGATCCCAACGCGTGACGAGCTCAGGTTTTAATAAGCTACATTAATTAAGCTTTAATTGGAGATAAACATGCCCTCTCTGGAGGAGTTTATAGTGAAACCTGGTCTAATGAAACTTGCAGGCACATTACCTCTGGATGCTGACAGGTTTCTAATGGTTATTGATGCTACAAATGGCATTGGCACGCGTTAGCACACGGCTGCTTAGTTAACCATTTACTGTATCATCTGCTTTCCTGATCAGATATTAGATCAGATTTATGTATTTTAGTTCATTTAGTTTTTTATTATTATTATTATTATTATTATACTAGAGAACATTTTTAATTATGCCTTTGTGAGGCTATATTTAATGTTTTGTCAAGATTATTTTAATGAATATTTGTATATACATAAAAAAAAGTATCGTTTTTAATATAAATACTGTATGTTGCTTGTGATTAATTCATTACCAAATACAGTAATCCTAATTGAAGGCAATTTATTTTTACTTTATATTATTATTATTATTAGTAGCAGTAATAGTGCTATGAATTATTCTAAAAATACACTGTCCTGCTTAAAATAAAAAGTCACACACTCTAATAATTCATTACACCACCAATTTGTTTTAACTACGGCCATGACATCATTTTGATAAGCTTATGCAACGTCACAACATTTATTTCCGCCTATAGTCGCATTATTTTCTTTCCATGATCTTGTATTGATGATGAGGGAGTCATACATGAAGATACACCAGAGTGTAAGCTCCTCTCCAGCACATCCCAAAGATTCTCAATGGGGTTACAGTCTGGACTCTGTGCTGGCCAATCCATGTGTGAAAATGATGTCTCATGCTCCCTGAAGCTCTCTTGCATAATTTGTGCCCGATGAATCCTGGCATCGTCACATTGGAATATGCCTGTGCCATCAGGGGAGAAAAGAAATCCAATGGAAGGCTTTTCCATGTTTGCTTAGTTAAACCCAGGTGGGATGGATGGATGGATGGATGGATGGATGGATGGAGGGAGGGAGGGAGGGAGGGAATCATTACTAGGTTTAAAATCTTTTTTTTTTTTTTTTTTTTAGAAAAATAAATAGAAAAATACAATAAATTTACCCAAATAAAAAAAAAATTCTAACCCCAAAACAGGTAAACATTTGTATTTCAAAATTTCAAAACTAATTTGAGAATTATTCTTTTGGAATTAAAGATATAACCAATAATTGAATATTCCAACCGCAAATTAAAATTCTTCATGAAAATAAACTCAAATGTGTTTTTATAAAGTAATCTTTTTAATGATCTAAAATCTCCCTTTAGAAATTAATCAAAATCTTTGGCATATGTTTGTATATAGATATGTTTGCATATTATATGTTTGTAACATTTTAAATCTTGCTTTCTAGGTGCCAGGCTACAGACAGGAGCAGGTAGAAAAGGGTCTGAAGCTCTTCGGGCAGCTGATCAACAACAAGGTGTTCCTGCTTACCTTCATCCGCACGCTGGAGTCTCAGCGAGGCTTCTCCATGAGAGACCGCGGCAACGTGGCCTCGCTCATCATGACCGTTCTGCAGAGCAAGCTGGAGTACGCTACCGACGTCCTCAAACACCTGCTGTCTGATCTCATCGACAAGAACCTCGAGAGCAAGAACCACCCCAAACTACTGCTGCGCAGGTATGAGAGAGAAAATACACAAGTTCAATTCAATTCAATTCAATTTTTATTTGTATAGCACTTTTAACAATTGACATTGTCTCAAATCACCTTTACACAGTCAAAGGAATTATTTACGTTTGTATGGAATGTGAATGTGTATGAATCAAAATGGTCATACACATGGTGAGCAAGCCTGCGAGCGACAGTGGCAAGGAAAAACTCCCTGAGATGGTAATAGGAAGAAACCTTGAGAGGAACCAGACTCAATAGGGAACCCATCCTCATCTGGGTGAAACAGATAGCAGGAAATGATCTGCATTTATACAGTGTGTTAGGTGGCAGGCAATTCAGCTACAGTATAATAGTTGATGTAAAATGGAGTCCAGTAGTTATTCGAGACTCAGATAGACTTTAAAGCTCCAGTCCTGAACTATCGAATTGTCAAGTCCTCAGAGAAACAGCTGACAACACCAGTCGAGGCCAGAACCATCTTCTAAGTAGAGAGAATCATCCCCAGACACCAGACGCATCCCAAAGAGACACACGGGGCATCCATGTGACGAGATCTCCAACCAGAAACGGGGCACCAGGATGGATCAGACAGGTCCGGAGGGCAGAGGGAGTCTGGGTCACTGGTAGCTCAGGAATGACATGTGTAGCTCGACAGAGAGAGAGAAAGAGTGAAAGGGGGAGACAGGGGGAGAGAGGAAAGAGAAAGAGAAGAAGAGGAGAGATGGCAGTTACTGTAGGTATGGTCACAGTCACATAATGTATAATGTGAATGTATATTTACTGTAAAAGTTCTCATCCTGATTAGGCTGAGGGTGTTTTTTTTTTTTTTTTTTACTGCATACGCAAATCGCACGTTTATATTAATGCACTTGTCATATTATGCTATTGTTTCTGTAACAACCATTTACTAAGGCACTTGGATAAAAAAAAAAAAGGTGTCTCCTGTACCAACCTGTAGTGTCACTCAAAGATAAAGCTGCAGTTTCTCTGTATCATGACACATTTTTTTTTTTAGGAAAAGTTTACAAGTTGCTGTAACATGAGCAATAATATAAATTAACTTTTTCCAGAGACGTTCCACCACATTAAACGTAATGATAAGTAGATAAAAAGTCAACAGTATAAAACATTTATATACTGTATATATCGATTCTTATACTGCTTGATCTTAGTGCCGTTTTTGATACCGTCTCACACATCACATCACATCGGTATTACTGGTTATAGCCCTTTCTTGGTTTCATTCCTATTTTTCTGATCACATGTAATTTGTACAAATTAAACAATCAACCACAATCAAGTTTCAATCAACCACTACTCCAGTTGTCACTGGTGTCCCTCAGGGCTCCGTGCTAGGACTTCTCCTGTTTCTTATCTATCTTGTTCCAATAGGGAGCATATTTAGGAAATATGGCATTCAATTTCACTGTTACTGTATGCAGACGATACCCAACTCTATCTCTCCTCCAAACCTTCCATGATGTCTCTCCCTTCTGCTCTTGTTGAGTGCCTTGAAGTGTTAAAGGTTTGGTTTGCAAGGAATTTTCTCAAATTGAACAATAGTAAAACTGAAATTCTTCTTGTGGGCACAACATTAGGAAAGGCAAACAAAATCTGCACTGGCTCCCTGTTAAATACTGTGTAGATTTGTAAATACTACTTTTAACCTGCAAAGCACTTAACAACTTGGCACCTTCATATCTTTTGGACCTTCTCGATATACATATCCCGTCGCGTGATTTAAGGTCTGCAATTACCCTCGTTCGTCCACGTACACGGACAGTTTCTATGGGGTCTCGAGCTTTTGGTTATGCGGCACCTTTTTTATGGAACCGACTTCCTGTCGAGGTCCGCAACAGTCCAAGTCTCCCAGTTTTTAAATCTTGTCTAAAAACCTGTTTGTCTAGACAAGCTTTTATGTAATGCAGTTTTCTGTCTGTTTTGTTTTTAACCATTGTACTTATACTTTGACTGTAAGGTGTCCTTGAGTGCCATGAAAGGCGCCGTTAAATAAAATATATTATTATTATATTACCATCATATTATTTTATATAAATGCATTTTATTATAATATTTCTTTAATAAAGTTAACACTAGATTTATCAAATTGTAGGACGTGATTACATTTACAAGTGTTGCCAGATTGTTGGAGTTTGTAATGCCTCTGGGACTGAAAACAAGTCCTCTTGCTTGTATTTCTTTAACACCATCTGGCTGTAGTTTAAGACCTTTAACTTTACCAATCTGGCAACCCAAATGCACGCGATCCTGATTCACCCGCACCAGCATGGCTGGCAAAACTTAAATATGGGAGCGGTTGTAATCTTTAATGTAATGGAAAGGAAATGGAAAGAGACGGCAGGTTAGTACCACTGTAAAAATTTTACCGTATATAGTATTAAATGTGAGCGTGTAAAAAGAAAACGAGTTTCATGGTAAGTTTATATTTGCGTGTCAGAATATTCAAGCTTTTTCGTTGTGGCTGGAATGTGGCGTCAGATTTGACCGAATATATCCATTGCACATTTGTATATTTTGATCTGATTAGCTAATTTGAATAAAACATATTGCAGTGTCTAAAAGCATACAGCTTGCTTATATTTAAAAAAAAATAGATTGAACTAATTTGTCTTGAAGCCCTTCAGCAGTGTAGAGTATATGTACCATAGACTAATTATAAACAGTCTAAACACAGTCACTTCCATTAATTTCAGCAGAATTCGCTCAGCAGGACAGCATGGCTCAAAGCCATGTCGTTAAATTCCCGTGAAAGCCATCAATCATGATACATTGCTCAACATCCAGACGGAAATGAGAGCAATCACAGAGATGTAGACGCAGTTTCTCCAGGATATGGCATGTCGTAAACATATCCACGTTCGCTTCTGCCTCTTTCTTTTTCCGGTACTCAAGTTTTTTCCTGGCCTTGGCTGGCCTTGTGGTGTTTACAGCTTGGAAGACGGTTATACTGTTATACTATAGGACATCATAATTTGAGTCTGAGTGACTCCAGATGCTACATAAAGAGTGGTGATGATGGCAGGAGAAAAGAGAGAAAAAATTTATACTTAAACATAAAACACACTGACACACATAAGCAAAGACAGTCCCGTGTCCCATATACAGTAACTTCTGAACAGCGGAGAGAGAGAGAAGCTTTATGTGTAGTCCGCTCCAGAATTATTGGCATCCTTCATGAAAACGGTCCAAAATATTATTATAATAATAACTGGTGGCATGGTGGCGTAGTGTTTAGCACCGTGGCCGTGTACTTATATTAGTCCGTATATTATATTATCCATCATGTACCCCACCTCGTTCCCTAAGTCTCCTGGGATAGGCTTCAAGCCCACCGTGACCCTGTATACAGGATAAAGCAGTATAGATGATGAATAAGTGAATGAATTAATAATAATAATAATAATAATAATAAAAAAAAATTCTAATAATAATAAAGCATCTTTCCTACTTGCAAAATGCATCTCAAAATGCGTTTAAGGTTTGAGGGAAAAGAATATATATAATAAAATAAAAGCTAAAAGAAGAAAATTGTTACAATGAGGAGTGATAAGCTGTGTATATACTGTACTAAGTTAAGAAAATCCAAAATAACATAATAATTATTACTATTCAATTAATTCATAAACATAAATTAAATACACAAATAAACAAAAATTTTAATTTTTTTGTTACGTTTAATATAATTCTAATAGAGCTCAGAACATCCAAACACAAATTAAAAAATTATTTTAAAAAACAACATAATTTGAAAAAATTAAGTATTTTTTAAGTATTTAAAAAAAAAAAAATTTTTATTAAAAATTGCTAGGATTAAAAAAAGAAATACTTTAATATGGTGAAATATAAATGTTCCAGTTATAGTAATTCAAATAGAAGCTAGTGCCTAAACACTATAGTGAAAGTGTTTTTTCATTATTGGATAAAATAAGCTTTATACGAAAATCAATGCAGATTTTTAAGAGAAGCTACCCTGAAAAAAAGAATTCTAATTTTCCCTTAATAACGTTGATTGCAAAAATATTAGCACCTCATGGAGTAGTTATAATGAATGCAACCAAATTTTTTATTCTTAAAAAAAAATACAATCTAATTTGCATTAGGAGCAATAAATGTCCAGACAGACAGACAGACAGACATGGAGATTGATAGAACCTTAGTCTCAATTCATGGGTCACATCATATGAAGGAAGTGGTCTACGTGCTCTTCGTAGGCGTGTGGTCCTGTTCTACAGAGGATTTCCTATTTGCGTTAAGGAGTGCCGTTCCTGTCGCCTAGCAACCTTCAGTGCTGCTATTGCACTTGTTATGGAGAGAAAAATGACAAAGCCAGAAATTTAGATTTTTGATTCATCACATGTTGCAAGAAATTGAGACGCTTCACCGCAGGTGCCGGTTGGTTACCCTTGTGTAACAACACTTAACCACATTTGGTGAAAACCTGTCTCTCGGGGAGTGGATTTCATATAAACGACTTTATTTAATATTTAATATAGTTGAATATTTAATAGTATTGTTAGCTATTCGATTCGATGAAATCAGGTCCTTACATCTGAGTGTGTACGCCTCAGGTCCTGTGCCCGTCGTCATCTCTTGCCAAAGACTCCTGGGATGGGTTGACCGATAAAGGTTGCCGTTGGATCCGCTGTTGTTAGGGGACAGAAGGACATACTGTATTTGTCGGAGCGTTCAAAATGGGACAGTAGAACTAAACACTTGAATCAAATTCAAACAGGAAGTAAACCAACACAAAACAGGAAACCTGGTCTCAGTAACAGGATTAAAATCAGAGCTCTAAAAGGAATAAGGAGTTCGCACCTGCACACCTCAGTATGAAATCCTCATTCATCACTGTGAGACACTTTTGGGAACTTCAGGAGTGTGGAATGACCTTCAGCAGGTCTGATCCTGAGACACCTGTTCAATCCAGGACAAGCCTCTGAGACATGACACGCGCTGACACATTCATCATTAAAATATAATCATGATTAATTAGCCCTGGAACTAATTATAGTAGCTGGGAAAAATTAGTGGGATTAAGGGAATTCTGGGAATGTCAAATCTCCTGGAATCAGTGCTACTTTGATGGGGAATATACAGTCATGTTCAAAAGTTGGTACCCTTTACGAATTCTATTCATTCTGTGTGTTTTTGTGTTTTAACCGATCAGCTCCGATTAGATGATTTTTATTATGTTTTTTTTTTTCACGTAACAAAAACAAAAAAAGAAAACAGAGAATTAAAAAAGACGGGGTATTAACCTTTGAAACAGACTGCGTAGACAATCTTTGAAAGAAAGGAATTGAGGTAAATTTTAATTTCATACCACAGCAATACGGAGTTCTCGATTCCGATTGGTCAAAAGATGTAACAGTAGTTGTTGCCGTGGTAACAACAAATCTGGAGAAACCTGGTGATAGACAGATGAAAAGCTTGAGATGTTTGTTTTGTTTATTTGTGGATATAATAAAAACTAGAAGAGTTTTGTAATGAATAAAACATTGCAGTTGTTGGCAAATTGCTGTAGTATAAGAGAAATAAAACACACTCTCTCCCTATCTCTCTCTGTCAGTCTCACTTTCTGTTTCTTTTCATTTTCTCATTTCACCTTTCTTTCTCTCTCTTCCTTTTTTCTCTTTTTCTTATACTTCTTATTCTTACACACTTCCTTTGTGTCATTTCTCTTTCACTGGCTCTTTGATCCTTCTCTCTCTGTTTCTGTGACCCATCAGTGATTCATTTCCTACACAAGCACCGCCTCCACACGTGTTTACTTCCTTACGTGTGCATTTATTTTGTCCTCCATTTAGGTCCAAGGTGAAAAAATGTCAGATTTCCAGAATAAAATCATGGCCGCAGTAAAAGTTTCCAGCTTCATACAGACACGCAGAAGTGGGAAAGTACGCCATGCTGTATCGCCTTTCACTGTCGCCGAAGTCATTTTGTGTTTAAATGAACAGGAAATAAAAAACACGCCACACTTCAGGATCGAGCTGAAAACGAAAGATTTTTCGAAGAAAAAAAAGATTTCTTCCTTTAGAAATCCCTCAAACAGGCAATGAGTTTTATCGAGCGCAGTAAGGAGGCGTCGGCGTGTTCGCTTTCCATCCGATCGTGCAAGAAATCGAAGGCAGAATTTGTGTCGCGTCTCTGAAATAAAAGAGTTTTGGTGTAATGGGAAGTTCAGAGCCGCGATTATCACGAGAACGTCGAGTGAAGGCGCTTTCAGCGTGTGCAGACTGAAGGTTCTTCCACAGCGTGTGTCATCAGGAACCTCAAGAACCTCAGGGCCGGCGTGGGAGGATTTGAGCAGCATCACATTGATGGTTTTATAGAGAGAATGATTACAGTACTAGTTACAAATAAAATGAAAGTCCATGCTCAGTCTCTCTCTCTCTCTCTCTCTCTCTCTCTCTCTCCGTTATTCCATCTCTCAGTCTTTCTCTCTCCATCCATTTATTTTCCCTCTCCATCACTTTCTGTGTTTCTTTCTCTCTAATTCTGTTTCTTTATTTTTCTGCTTCTCCTCGTACTCTTTCTTTCATTTCTCTCTGTCTCTGTCTCTCGCACTCTGTCAAATTCTGCTTGTCTTTCTCTTAGTTTTTTTATCCCCTTTGCTCTTTATCATTTTCACTTTCTCCTTTCTTTTTCTGTCTCACTTTGTTTTTCTTTCTTTTATTCTCATTCTTTCGCTTTTTCAATTTCTCTGTCTCTCTCTTCTTCTTCTTTCGGTCTTTCACATTTTCCTCTCTCCTTCTGTTTTTCTCCGTCCATCTTTTTCTTTCTATTGTTTCTCTTTCTTTCTCATATTGTCTCTTTCTCTCTATCAGTCTGTCTCTGTCTCTATTTGTTTCTCAGTTTCAGTTTCTCCATCCTTAGGCCCGTCTCCCCCGTCTCCCTCAACATTATTTACTTTCTCTTTTATTCCCTCTATCACTCTCATTAACTCTTTTTTTCATCATCCACTCTCTATCAGTCTCTATCTCTGCTTTTCTCTTTCTTTTCTCCTTATTCATCTCTCTCCCTTTCTCTTTTCACTTTCTTTTTGTTCACTCTATCTCTCTGTCTGTCTCTCTTTCTCTCGTTCTTTCTATCTTACTCAGTTTTTTTCAAATTCATCCATTTTCTATTTTCTTTCTCTTTTGCTATCAGTCTCTCTTTCGGTTAGTCTCTCAGTCTGTCTATCTCTTACACTCCATCACTGTCTCCGTCTCTCCGTTTCAGTATTCGCATCTTTAGATCTGTTTCTTTCTGTCACTTTCTCTCTTTTTTTTCTCTGTCACTCTTTTTGTTTGTCATTCTCTCATGCAATCTATCAAGTTTTAGCCATGCCTCTCTCTCTCTCTCTCTCTCTCTCTCTCTCTCTCCACCACCATTCCAAATTTCTCTTGATTACAAAATGGGTGTTTAAAATCCAGTGAAGCAGTACAGCTTTGGCAGAACAGCTCTTCTCCTCTTCCTGCCATCCAAGAAAGCACACATGATGGCTGCTCCCCATCTGTCCGGCCTGAAACCTGGGTTCAGACACGCGCGCGCAGGCAAAAGCGAACTAACAAGCGGCTTCCACAGCCATCTGTCGCATCGCCGCGCGATCCAGCACCGTCCTCCTCGCTCCTCGTTCAAAAATAGCCTCGCGTCTCTCATGGCCTCGTTTCTCAGGCAGTATAAACTACACCATAAAAAAATCCACAGGTCTCCTTGTAGGTCAGGTTTGTGTGCGAGAGCGATCATTCTTTATTCAATTAAATGCTGATGACGACGGCATCCACATGCTGGAGGTCACCCGGCGGCATATGTCTGCTCATCGGAAACGCTTCGCTGGAGTCAGATCTGCATTTCTCAGGCACCGTGCACGCTGTTAGAAACAGCGCAGTTCAGTATTCAGCCTAGGAGACAAAGCGCTGGTATTAAAGTCTCGCTTTCTTTAGGACGAGCTCGTGTCAAAACCGCACCCTTGACGATCCTGGTTCTCCAACATGGAGAGAAGTCAGCTGCTAATTACAGATTCATGCTCGAGTGCGCGCTTGACTTAAAGTCGTCGTTTCGGTCTCAAAATAGATTTCAATCAAAGTTTATTTATAAATCATCTGCTGCATAATTAAGCGATACCACGCTCACAATCATGTGTTTATACTAAATACCAGCGCGTCTGAGATTCGTCTGGACGCACAGGCTGAGTACCGAACCGAACCGAACCGAATGACGGCTAAGTCGCACGTACGCCTGAGAGCCGTTCAAGACTTCAGGGAAAAAGAAGAGAGTTTTCTTTTTTGAGTTTTGTGCAAGATTTAGTGAAGACATAGCACCATGGGGAAGAATGTTAGCAAGAATAAAAGGGAGTTTAGCAGCCGGTGCAGAGAGGAATCATAAATTTAGGTCTCAATTCATAAAAGTGAGGTTTAATGTCTATTTATTTCATATTGTACTTTATTTACATGTCTTTTCTAAATGTTTTGATTGTTTTATAGGCAAAAATATGATTATAGTGTTGGAAATTGGTAATATTTTTTGGGTGGCTGGAACGGATTATCTGCATTTACATTATTTCCTATGTAAAAAAGCGTTTTGCAATAAGAACTCGCCTCCGGAATGCTTGAATTTTTTTATTTAGTTTTAACAGAAATAGATCACAAGCTCTTACTGACAGTTATTATATTTTACAGTTATGTATCTAAAACATGTACAGTATAATATGTATGATATGTAGAAGCTCTTTCGATATCAGATCCCCTGAGGGAAGTGACATCAAATTTTTTGTGGTCATAATGTTGTTCATAACACCACCCTGATCTACATTTATTTATTTATTTATCTATTAACCACTAGAAGGTACAGTAAACCATGCGTGAAAGTAGGACGGCTACAAAGATTTAGTGGCGGTACACATTTCTAAAAAGAGAGGAGAGCAGCTGCCTGCCAAAAACCACATTCAACACCAGTCCCGTCAGCACTTTCAGCAAGAAAACATATCTGATAGCATTATATCATCTTAAAAAACACTTTGCCTCCTAGTAATTGCTTCGGCCCCTGAACCGTTTGTCGTGTTGTTCTGTTCACGGCTAAGTTAACTAGCTTCTAACACGAGGATGAATCCTAAATCCCTCTCTAACCCCAGATCAAGGGCACTACTTGGCTTGTGGAACAAGGGATGCTACACAGTGCAAACTAGCTTTAAATTTAACGTTATTCGGGACTCAACCCAAGAACAGACAGTTAGCTAAGGATATTCCACAGAGGAGGAAGTGTAGACTTAAATAGAAGCTTATGAGATTAACACGACTGTCCAGCACCTCCACCGTTTACTATGTGGTTGACATGTGGCTTTTAGTATCGGTAAGAATTTAAAATGTCTTTCGATACCTTCCAGGGACACAGTGTGAAAGCAAAAAAAACGTCCCTGGGAAATAATTTGAACGGCAGTATATATAGCCGTGTCTCCTTTTCCAGTTTTAGGGAGAAAGAGAGAAGAACTGTGAAACGGAGAGAGTCGAGAAAAAAAGCAGGAGTTGTCACGATTCCTGAAACCGTAGCCCGTCCTTCTTGCATTTCCTTTCAACCAGTTCTCTATCTCTCTCTCTCTCCGTCACGCTCTCTCTCCGTCAAGTTCAGTATCCTCCCCCTTTCCTTTATCCCAAACCCGAGTCAATGCGTATTCAGTTTCTTATCATAGCACAGAGACTCCATAGCCCGGAGTCGCTGCCCCTCGTCTAACCGGCCTGGATTCGCTGGCATGGCGGGCGGTCAGAAGTTTGATTACAGGGCACGGCTGGCACACGGAGAGATAAGATGAAAGGGAAGATGAAACGTGACCCCGTTGACTCCTGGATCACTCCTTGTTTGGTCCATCTGAGACAGTGGCTGCACAACAGGGCGGGGGGATATAATCCTTTCCAGGTGTTGTGCCAGCTTACGAGAATGGCTAGCAATTCACACACACACACGCACATGCACATGCTGACACACTTCACTGTCCTGGGTTCTTAAGTGTTCTGTGAGAGCGAGGATGAATGAGGGGGGCTGCAGGTGGCAGCCGGGATTAGAACAGGCGCAGGGGGGTAGTTTGTCTCACACACACACACACACACACACACACACACACACACACGCACACACACACATATATGTGCTGTTTGGAAACATAAACCATAATCCTGAAATATTGATGCCCTGTATCACAGCTCATTGAAAACACCATGGCCACACACACACACACACATACACACTCTCTCTAACCTCAAAAAGCAAACCATGTTTTGTATTTATTTATTTATTTATTAATAAAATCCAAAAAAATGCTACAAGGTCAAATCTCTTATTCTTTCAAGGTCATTTGGTCACCATTAAGATATTTCACACTCACACACACACACACACACATACACACACACACATCCCGGTTATTATACATCTGTATTCCTCATTGTTGCTGGACCCCGAGCTCACACACTCCAGGTGAAAATATTAGTTCAGAACTGCAGCACCTTCCTTCCATTGTAATGCTATCTTTTCTTCTTTTTTTTCTATTTCTTTTTTTTTTCTAGCTAAATGGCTCGACCGCTGTGCATAATGAGCCCCTGTGTTATTACAGCGCTGTCACGGGTTCCGTAAGACATCGTTCTGGCAGGATCGCATAATTGAAGAGCTCATATTAAAACCTCACAAACGATGGCGTGTCCTAAACCTGGAAATGAAAAGCCTAGAAAGTCCGAAGCCGTGTTTAACCACAACAACGTCCAGACGTATTTATTTAACGGTGGCTCCAAGTCTGTGTGTGCAGTAATCATGTATTTATGCTTTTTTTCTCTCTGTCTCCTTTTTTTCTCTTTCTTTCCAGGACTGAGTCTGTTGCGGAGAAAATGCTGACGAACTGGTTCACGTTTCTTCTCTACAAATTCCTAAAGGTGAGCCGAACCATTTGTGTTCGTCTAGGTGGACAAAGACACACAAGCGTGTGTGTGTGTGTATGGGTTGGGATTTATAAATAAGAGCCTCAAGGTCATCCGGCATGAGAAGCGATGTGCACAGAAATGCCAGATCTTTCGGGGAAGGCTGGCAGAGACGCACTGCAGGTGCATGGGAGTGTATGTTGGTGTTTATGTGTGTGTGTGTGAGAGAGAGAGAGAGAAAGATCTCATGCTAATCAGCAGGTGTATAAATCTGGTCCTGCTGACCGCAGCATTCCTCTTTTTATCTGTGTGTGAGGGTGTGAAGTGCAGCAGTCGACTCAGCTCTCCGCTGCTTTGTATCCTTCCCACATCATTAAGCAGCTAGCAAACAATTTAAAGGTGCAGTACGTCATTTTTTTTACTGCAGTACTTTTTTTTTTCATACGCCCGAGTGGGATGAGATTCTGAATTGTTCAGACACGCTAAGATATTTTTTTACACGGCACTTTTTAGTAAAGTTCCATCCTGTTTTATTCCTTCTGTAATGGTGTTGCTGAAAAAATAAATAATAATAAATCATATTCAGGCTTCTTAGTTGCTTAGTAGGCTGTGTACGCTGATTATATACTGTACTATATAGGGTTAGTGTATATATACACTGACTATATACTGTACTATATAGGGTTAGTGTATATATACGCTGACTATATACTGTATTATATAGGGTTAATATACTGTATATACGCCGACTATATACTGTACTATATAGGGTTAGTATATATATGCTGACTATATACTGTACTATATAGGGTTAATATATATACGCTGACTATATAATGTACTATATAGGGTTAGTACATATACGCTGACTATATAATGTACTATATAGGGTTAGTACATATACGCTGACTATATAATGTACTATATAGGGTTAGTATATATACGCTGACTATATAATGTACTATATAGGGTTAGTATATATACGCTGACTATATAATGTACTATATAGGGTTAGTACATATACGCTGACTATATAATGTACTATATAGGGTTAGTACATATACGCTGACTATATAATGTACTATATAGGGTTAGTATATATACGCTGACTATATAATGTACTATATAGGGTTAGTATATATACACTGACTACTGTATATACTGTACTATATAGGGTTAGTATATATACAGTATGATGACAATATACTGTACTATATAGGGTTAGTATATATACTGTACTAAATATGGTTAGTATATATACATTGACTATATAATGTACTATATAGGGTTAGTATATATATGCTGACTGTATACTGTACTATATATGGTTAGTATATATATGGTGACTGTATACTGTACTATATATGGTTAGTATATATACGCTGACTATATACTGTACTATATATGGTTAGAATATATACGCTGCCTATATAATGTACTAAATAGGGTTAGTATATATACACTGACTATATAATGTACTAAATAGGGTTAGTATATATACACTGACTATATAATGTACTAAATAGGGTTAGTATATATACGCTGACTACTGTATATACTGTACTATACAGGGTTAGTATATATACAGTATGATGACTATATACTGTACTATATAGGGTTAGTATATATACTGTACGCTGTCTATATACTGTACTAAATATGGTTAGTATATATACATTGACTATATAATGTACTATATAGGGTTAGTATATATACGCTGACTGTATACTGTACTATATAGGGTTAGTATATATACACTGACTATATAATGTACTAAATAGGGTTAGTATATATACGCTGACTACTGTATATACTGTACTATACAGGGTTAGTATATATACAGTATGATGACTATATACTGTACTATATAGGGTTAGTATATATACTGTACGCTGTCTATATACTGTACTAAATATGGTTAGTATATATACATTGACTATATAATGTACTATATAGGGTTAGTATATATACGATGACTGTATACTGTACTATATATGGTTAGTATATATACACTGACTATATAATGTACTAAATAGGATTAGTATATATACACTGACTATATAATGTACTATATAGGGTTAGTATATATACATTGACTGTATAATGTACTATATAGGGTTAGTATATATACACTGACTATATAATGTACTATATATGGTTAGTACATATACGCTGACTATATAATGTACTATATAGGGTTAGTATATATACGCTGACTGTATACTGTACTATATATGGTTAGTATATATACGCTGACTATATAATGTACGATATAGGGTTAGAATATATACGCTGCCTATATAATGTACTAAATAGGGTTAGTATATATACACTGACTATATAATGTACTAAATAGGGTTAGTATATATACACTGACTATATAATGTACTATATAGGGTTAGTATATATACACTGACTGTACTATATAGGGTTAGTATATATACACTGACTATATTTCATATAGGGACTTAAATAATCTGCATAGTTATCTAGTGCCCTATATGCTTAGTAGAATTATAATTAACTACATATGCTAACTACTTTAAATATAATGCAATTAAAACAATTACCCCTGCAAGCTGTATATATACTGTACAGTACCTACAGTAGTAGACGTACAGTATGTGATACACCTCGTATGCTCACTACAAAGGGAATACAACTCAACTCTTATGATCTGTATATACTGTACCTAGTAGAATAATGTGATGAATGACAAAATCCCACTCCATAGGATATAAAGCAATTTATGCAATTACTGTATATAGTTCCATATACGCCTAGTTAAATGATGGGATCAACCGTGTACCGTGCTCACTACTTATGATGCAACCACCTCGTACCCTTTATATACCTTGTAGGCTGATGTGATTAACTGCGCATGCTCACTACATAGGGTATAAAACAATTTCTTCAGTTGTCTAATACCTTATGGGATGATGTTATTAACTGTGAGTGCTCACTGCATACAGTATGTTATAATACAATTAATGCCACTACCTAGTGCCTTAAGCCTATAGAATTACAGATAACAACTGAATATGTTCACTATGTAGGGTGTAAAACTATTTCTGTAATTGGTTAACGACCTACAGTATATCGCTTATAGAATGATCCGCATATGACATACAGTATACAGTACAATCAATGCAAGTACTTAGTGCCTTATAGGTCTAGAGAAAAACAGATAACAACTGAATATGTTCACTACGTAGGGTATAAAACAGTTTTTGCAATTATCTAGCAACTGTCTTGCTTAGAGGAGTATGTGATTAATTGCATACGCTCTCTACTGTATATAGGGTGTTGTACAGATATAGCAGTTTCCTGTTGGCCCTAGTAGCATGATATTAGTTTCATGGCAATTAAAGGTCGGAATTGTGTACTGTAACTCGGCTATTTTTTCATGCTTTCATTATAAACCAGCTCCAACTTCAGCATATGCTGCTGTCTGGCTTTGTTTTGCCGATTGCCCTTTGAATAGAACAGATGTGAAAGATCACCCTGCCGAGGCCAAAAAAGCAGCGCAGAAAGTTCATCTGAAAAGGGCTTAAGACGGTGATGCAACTGATCCGAAACACGCCGCTATTTTCCTCTTTCCCTCTTCTAGGAGTGCGCCGGCGAGCCCCTGTTCTCCCTCTTCTGCGCCATCAAGCAGCAGATGGAGAAAGGCCCTATCGACTCCATCACAGGGGAGGCGCGCTACTCTCTGAGCGAGGACAAGCTCATCAGGCAGCAGATCGACTACAAGACACTGGTGAGAGTCAAACAGAGCGAACAGAGCAACTGGGAAAGAGAGAGAGAGAGAGAGAGAGAGAGAGAGAGAGAAGGGATGGTGGAAGGTGAGAGGGGACAGGAACGATGGGGGAGGTTTTCACTTCCTGTCACGTCTAGCTCTTCGGGGTGACTGATCTTTATGGCCGACAGGGATCACATCAGCTACTCATGACCCCTAACCCTGCACCTTATCATGGAGTCATTGGTGTTGTCATGTTCTGTACATCATACAGACAGATTGTTGCTGTGTCTTGTTGGGACTCGTGTGTGTGTGTGTGAGGTGACGATGTCTGGTTCTGTGGCTGTAACACATGCAGTACTTGTATTCCTTTTAGGGCAAATTGCATGTCTTTATTGAGTAAAACACTTTAGATTAAGACCACGCCTACTTTTGAACTCATTTGAAACACTAAACTAGAGCTAGAGGTACTGTACAGATACAGGTTACACCTCTCTCACACACGAATAGGAAGGTTCTAGAGAGGATACCTCGACCCGGATCATGACCTTCACACTGACATTCCTTCAGTACGCTGACTGAGGTGCCTTCGCCATCCCATAATAATAATAATTATTTTTTTTAAAATAAAAACGCTTACAGTCGGATCAGCATCACGGAATGTGTCTTTTCCTGCGAGCCGTGTAATTACATGGGATGTTGATGAAAATCATCACGTCGCCATCAACGCCGTCCTGAAGGATGACGAGTCTGATGATGAGGAAGAGGATGGCAATCATCGAGTTAATTGTGGAGCAGGGTCTCGGCTCCCCGAGGTGTCCTGACACCTTTTTACACATTCGCACTCTTACAATTACACCTCATGATGCCTCATTCACTGCTCATCACACACACACACACACACACACACACACACACACACATACAGTGGTTACAAAATTGGAATGGCGATCTCGCCGCGTATACCGCCGTTTAAAGGCAACAGCGGCCAAAATAAATCAGTTGCATTTCAAAGTCATTCGTAAAATGGCCGCCAGGTGGCGCAAAGTGACATTTTCATTCATCGCAGTAAATACAACAGTGATGGTAATTTCCACAACAAACATGAAAAATCTGAACCAGAGCTATTAATGTGTACTGTACAATAATGAGTAAAAAAAAATTATAGTTGATTTATTAACTGAAATAAATGACCATATTTTTCAAGAGAATTTTCAAGCCCCACTCATCAAACAAAATTATAACGAAATCGGCCAAGTTTACTATTTATTTAAATATAAATTTATAAACCAATGAGATCAAATAACACCAAGTTATTATTATAACAAGCTTACTTCGTCACTTATCCAGAGCTTGCTTTATTAACCTTGCCTTATTTAACGTTACTTGGGTGCATTGTCTTTAAGTGCTTGCTTGGTGTAGCGGTTAGAGCACACAGTCAGTGATACATAAAGCGCCGATTCGAATCCCGAGGGATGATGTTTTAAATTTTTTTATTTTAATTATAGCAAAATTAAAATAAAAAAATTGTTGTATTTTGATTTTGCTTCAGCATACTATAGAAAAAACAGCAAACTCACACGCAACCAGTTTGTATTCTTTAAATTTAGGGGAGTGACGGCTCGGTCTGCTGCTGCTGCTGCTGCGTGTGTGTGTGTGTGTGTGTGTCATTAGTGGTGGCCATCTGCAGTACCGGGAGTTTTGATTTACGACAGCTGTTTACGGCAGTGTAGTCCAGTGTGGGAGATGCATTGTGGGTAATGAAGTCCGGTGTTACATCTGTTACATTTTTGATAACAATAGTTTTTTTTACAAACATTTCTAAACCAATAAGATCAAATGACACCAAGTTTAAAACAGATAAAATACACGTGCAAATAGTATAATTGTATAACAGGCTTATTTCGTTACTTATTTAACGCTTGCTTTCAAAGAAGTCGAGTATCTTATTAATGCCACGGAGGTGTGTTGTCTCTTAGTGCTTGGTTGGTGTAGTGGTTAGAGCGCTCGATCAGGGATTTACAAAGCGTCGGTTCGAATCCTGGATGATGCTGTTTTAAAAAATTGTTCTATTTTAATTTTACTCAGCAAACAAACACCAAACAAAAAATTTTATTATTCAGAGCACGATATACAACCGTAATGAGTCCCATGTGACCAACGTATTTAACAGTGATGAGTCCATAAAATCAGTAGCAGCTAATAATTACTAATTACTTTAGTTAATGCTGCTACTGATTTTATTCCAGCTTACCTGTTCAGGTTGATTGCGATTCTTTTTAAAATATTGTCTCAGTTTTATATGTTGTTCGTCTTGATGTTTGTCTTCTTTTCACTTGGCAACACTCAAATGCAAATTATTCACCGTGAATCAGCTGTTCTCACCTATCCATTCAGAGGAACTGAATGAGCTGAAATGAGCCTTTGTTTCACGACCGCGACACCCCTCTCTCTCACGCACATACAGTACAGAGTAGACCAAATCATTACAGTACATACTTTATCCAACGAACATGAAAAATATCCACATAATGATGAGTTAAGAAGCATTGCTTAATTTTCGTTTAGATAGACTGTTTGTATCTGATTATTGGTATTATTAAAGAACAGCAGCACAAACAACAACACAAGGGCTTGTACAGCAAAGAGTTAAATTTGTAACAGTAAAAGGCATCCGAATTTAAATATATAAATTACTAGAAACAAATTGAGCACACTATCAGAATAAAAAATAGAACAAATCAAATGTTTTTTACACATACACAAGGAGGATAATGATACCGAGTTTATATTAAAATATCAAATATTGTAATATTGTTTTTGTGTTATTATAAATAATGAAATGCAGTAGGCTGTTATGGTCATCATCAAAAGAAAATATATTAAGTAACAGATAATATTAGGTTTATATATCAAATTAGATAAAATGCTGATTTTCCAGCAGTAAAATTATTGTATTTCTACAGTTTACAAAACCTCCGCTGCGTGTATTCATTCACAGGCTCCAGAGCACGCACAGAGAAATAGGAGACTGTGGTTTAGGAGTGGATTGGAGAGAAGAGAGCTGTTCAGTTACTATAAAAAAAATATATATATATATATATATATATAAAAACATAATATGATCTTTTTGAGTTATGAGGTTTTTTTATTATACATAAGACAACCTTTCAGTTTTGTAAATATTCTAGTTATAGTGTGTTAAGTTTTTCTTTAGGTTAAACGGTTTTGAGAATTAGACCATCCAGCTAAGATCAATATTATGTCGTTGATTGATAAAATCTGGATTAAGGATATTTTATTTTGTTTTATTTATTTTAATTTGTATTTTTCATCTTCCCCCTGAGGGATTGCCACCTTATTGTGGTCAGGGGATTTGCGTGCCTCAGTGCTTGGATGTTTACCGAGGGCTCAAGGGAGGTGTGTCTGTGTGTGTGTGTGTGTGTGTGTCTGTGTGTGTGCGCGCGTGCGCTGTAGCCTGTGCTTTTTTCAGCGGATTTTTCCGCTACCGCAGATCAGTTTATCAACTTGTAATATATAAATTTTAGGAATATATTAACATGTGGAGACATCATTATATGTTTAATGGAACTTGTAAGCCTTTGAATGGTGTTAAAAATACTTGCAAAACAAGTATTGCAGCCATACATTGGAGGGAACTTCTGAGGTGGTCAGTGATTGATGGCACGGTCGGTCGGAGGGGGTTGTGATCACACCTATAGATCTTTTGTTCTAGGCTATCGGTCAAATATCTCTCCACTTGGAAGCAAAAACATGCAAGGGATTTCAGCATCTCGACGCACATACTAAGCTGTTTATAAAGTAGACACTGTTTGTTTTTTCATTTTGTAATCTTTCCCGTGTTTACCGTGTACTGTACAATGTATATTCATTTTTTAATGAATTACTGTAAATAAACTACACATTCCGTTGATTTACCAGAAATGACTTTTCTGTTTTTTGTGTGTGCTAAACTAAACTTCAGGGTCAAAGTAATAGCGATTTTATTTGAAAAGTATTATATATTTACAATGCTGATAAGTTCAAGCTTAGATTCATATATAAACTGCTTCAAAGTCTTTCCACCCCGTGACAGCTGAAATCCGACAGACGCAGGGCTCAAGGGAGGTGTGTCTGTGTGTGTGTGTGTGTGCGCGTGTGTATGTGTGTGTGCGCGTGTGCGCTGCAGCATGTCATTTTCAGCGGATTTTTCCGCTACCGCAGATCAGTTTATCAACTTGTAATATATACATTTTAGGAATATATTAACATGTGCAGACATTTAAGGGTGCGCTGCCCTCTCTTGCCCCTGCGTAGAGCCCACACACACACACACACACACACATCTATCTATCTATCTATTATATAAATACACATTTGGAATCTGCATCTACATTTTCTGTTACAAGTATAGAATTAGGTTCAGCTGAGACTCATGATCAATGGTGTTAGGGTACTTATGTAGTGATAATTAGTTTCAGCCAAATCATTAAAACTAACAATGGACTATGACACTCTTGTTTTACACACATTGTTTTAGCGATAGTTTCACGGAAGCGAGTTCAGAACTAATCTAACCAAACCAAGGAAAAAACAAACATCCGAAGCTTCAAATAGAATGAACGAACTAATGAAATTGATATATATGTAATTGATATACTGTATATACAGACGTGTGTGTGTCATTTTAATTCAAATGAACATTTTAATGCTTTCTGATACACTTATCAACTTATCGACATACACTTATCAACACAAACTCTCCGTGCACGCACACACACAATCTCTAAAAAATTAATATTAATAACATACATATACAAATAAACAAAAATATAAACGTCTATATTGAAGTCTACGGTGAACGCAGAGTCGGCTAAGCACACGTGATGACGCGCGCGCCCTCACCTCTGTTACGGCTGCCTACAGTATTTGGCCAAAAGAATTATAATAATTGAACGATATGCCTGGTCCTGGAAAGAGACATCAACAGTCCGGCGCTGAGAAACGAAAGAACCGAAAGAAAAAAAAGCCTAAGATGAAGCCCGTGCATCAATTCCAGAAATAAAACTTTACTTTATTCTGTCGACGTTAATAATGTAATAACGTAACATTAACGTAAAATAACGCAAATTTCATTTAACAGCAGGGGGGACAATAAATATATATTTTTATAAATTTATTGCATTGTTTATGTTGTTTACAGTCAAGCCATCAACATACAATAAAATGTAAACATGAGATCTAAACTAAAAACTGTGCTCCCTGTGCTGGTGCTGGCAATATCATCTCTTTGTTCTGCTGTCTCCGGCTCCCTCCCTGGTTCTGAATCTGCCACTTCCTCTACTCTCACTGTCTCAGAACAGACTGACTCCTGAAGCAGAAAAAAAATGCAGGAAATTATGTTTTCTAACATGCGTTAGATAGTTTTTTTTTTTATCACTCTATACACAATACTTTGCTATTTTTATAGATGTTGAGCATCGTGAGCAAGCTCGAGATCATATTAACGTTAATGATCACCAGCCGGCATTAATAGCACACGAGTAACGTGAGTTGGACGCACACCAATCGATTCGACTATGGTTAATCGCTCACTCCGTAGGCTCCCTGAATAGGCGGGAAAGGGATGGAACCGCGCATTCGTCCCGGCAGGAAAAAAAAAACTAAACAGATCTAACAGATGAGGACTCAGATTAATGTGCAAAAAATATATAATAAAACTATATAAGTCTACATAGCCTTTATAAGACTCTACCTTAAGCGCACTTAAAACATTTTAGTTAGTTTTAAAATAAAAAAATTTAAAACATCACTCGGGATTCGAACCGACGCTTTGTAGATCACTGACCGAGTGTTCTAACCGCTACACCAAGTGGCCAGTTAGAGACAATGCACACCACAGACGTTAATAAGCCACTCGACTTCTTTGAAAGCAAGCGTACGTCTTTGATAAGTGACGAAGTAAGCCTGTTATAATAATAACTTGGTGTTATTTGATCTTATTGGTTTAGAAATTTATATTTAAATAAAACCCTACACACTTCTTTTCTAATTACACGTGATAAAATCTAAAGGGTCACTGTGTTAATATTTATTGTGCTTAAATTTGATCTTAATAAGATTTGATTTAATTTGAATTCTACATTTGTACTGTAATTATAGTACTGTGATTATGAATTCGGTCAACTACAGTGTTTCACTTGATGTTATCGGCTATTACGTGTATTATTGAGGCAGAGAATGAACTAAGGCATGAGGCGTCAGTCTGTAGTTATATAGCGCCACTCAGTGGTAAAAGCCAGCAAATGCACATCCCGTAATGCGGCGGCGACGTTACATACGACGCTCCGATTTTGTAACCACTGTACAGTACACACACATACGGCAGCTCTCTCTGACATGATTATTTAACTGGGTCGCTCTTATGAATATGGAAGTTAATCTATGTGAAGTAAAACGTATCCGTCCAAAAGTTCTGCCGCTCCTCTTCCTGATTTGAAAATGATCCGTCCTCGGGTTTCTTTTAACGGTCGTCTGTTCTTGTCGTCTAGGTGGTGAACTGCATCCATCCGGACAACGAGAAGAGTCCAGAGATTCAGGTCAAAGTCTTGAACTGTGACACAATCAGCCAAGTGAAGGAGAAGATCCTGGATGCTATCTACAAGAATGTTCCCTATTCCCACCGCCAGAAAGCCTCAGACATGGATCTAGGTAAAATAAAATATATATATTTTATATATATATATATATATATATATATATATATATATATATATATATTTACTTAAAACCTGAATGTTTACATGTGTATAGTAAATCTAAACACATGTAAAATAACACTTTAAAGGTGGTTATATCAGTACAACCGTACCTCTGCATACGGATTTAATCCGTTCCGGAGGTGAGTCCTTAAGGCGAAAATTTGTATTGCGAAACGTATTTTCCCATAAGAAATAATGTAAATGCCTATAATCCGTTTCAGCCAGCCAAAAATATTACCAATATTACCAATTTCCAACACTATCATCATATTTTAGTCTATAAAAAAACAATCCAAACATTTAGAAAAGACATGTAGATGAAGTAAAACATGAAATAAATAGACATTGAACCTCATTTAACATTCATTTATGATTCCTCTCGGCAATGGCTGCTTTCAACAACAACAACAAAAAAGCGGCTTCCTTTTCTTCTTGCTGCCGTGCTGGCTTCTTGCGCAAAATGCACAAAGAACAAGCTCAGTTTCATAAAATTTCATTTGTATAATGCTTTTAAAAATTGTCATTGTCTGAAAGCAGCTTTACACAATCAAAAGAAATTATGGAAATTTGTATGAAATATGAGAGTGTATGAATCAGAATGATCAGATCGTCCCTGATGAGCGAGCCGAGGGTGACGGTGGCAAGGAAAAACTCCCTGAGATGTCAATAAGAAGAAACCTTGAGAGGGATCAGACTCAACAGGGAACCCATCCTCATCTGGGTGATAACGGAGATCGCTTGGCTTTCCACTGACGCAAACAGGTTTTGATCCACCCACAACTTTTGGTTCAGCTTGTTTCGGTCCCTCGGCCAAATTTCTTGCAAAATTTCCGTTCTTAAATTCTCAAGACGCTCCACTGTATTCTGAAAACACAAATGTGTTTAGATCTCAGAAGGCTCCTGACATTGAGATTTGCCCCTTTTGAAGCCATATTTTTTTCTCGTGCTCTTTGCCTTTCTCGTGGTCGCCACATCGGATCATTCGATCCACAGGTTATTGGTACAACCCACCCATTTCTGTAGAATGGCACAAATGATGCCCGGTATCTACTGTACAGTGGCTGTGTTTTATATCCGGATGTAAGGGTTAAGGGCCTCGTCGGCGATGGCAACCCTGTAGGTACTGTAGTGAGGCTCGAACCCCCAACCCTCCCATCAGCAACCCAGAGCTTCATCTCTCTGATCCTCCACTACCCCCTTTTCAGGCGGCCAAAAATATCGAAAAGTAATGGAATTACTCACATGGGAAATGAATCTCACCCGAGTAAGGCTCATTATTCACCTCGTCCTGTCTAAAACAGGTTTAATCCTGGCCCGAATGGTGCACAGTGTATGATGTTGTCCTGGACCATGAATCATGTCCACAGAAATGTAGAGCATGACTTTGCCGCAGCTTTGCAACTTCACGGTCAGTTTGTTGTTGTTGTATTTTTTTTTTTCCCTTGTAATGTTCTTACTGCACAGAGATCAATGCCATTGACTGAAGCGACAACATTGGATGACAGGACAAAGGAAAGAGAGTCCTGCTCACTGTCTCATGGGTTGTTTTTTTGTTTTACTGTCTTCTCGCCCACAATGCACTCTGACGTCCATACGGTGGAACTTATTTTTACACTTTGATTTGACAGCAGAGAAAAAGAGATTAGTAGTTAGTAGATGGCGAAAAAAGAAATTGTATTAAAAGCCTGCTGATCTGCGCAATTCTATTTTTCCATTCACAATTTCCACAATCAGGGCAGTCCATCACAACCCAGCAGCTAGTCATTTCCTTTCTGAGCTTTTTTTTTTAATCCTCGATCTCCCCGAGCTGTGTTGCATGTACTGTAAGTGGCACATTTTTATAATGAGTTATATATGAACCTTGCCGCTTATCGCACCTTGGTTGTCTACTTTTTTTTTTGCTGTGTAGAGGAATGGTACAGTTTTTGGAGTGGGAGCTTCAATAATAAGAGAAAAGACGGGTTTTCATTCAGGCTCTTGAATGAGTCTCTCCGCAGTGCCCACGTAGGGGAGTAGGAGTGCGCTCGTGTTTGGCGCCACCAGTCTGTAGTATGTATACAAGGAGTTCCTTGATTGACGTCGGCCGTATATTTTTGCGTGAAAATGTTGACCAATAAAGCATGCTTTTCTAGAGACAAGAATACGAATATTTTCCCACATTAGAAACACCACTTTTTGATTCATTTGTATATTTAACCAGTTATTTTGCTTTGCCAGCATATCGGTCTATGACTGGAGAAAGTAACAGGGGTGAAAATACAGTACACTGTAGGCTTAAATTTAAATCGGTACTACGCAGCCAAAAGGTGAGGAGAATGAACCATGGAGAACAGTCCTGAGAAACTTTATATCTCCTTCATATTTCCACTTTAGAATATCAGCTAACTTCCAGGTTTTGAGGTTGAACCCCAAATACTGTTAAATGGAAAGATATATACAGTAGGGTGTACAATCCCTTGGTCCACACATCAAGTAGTGCCCTTGATCAGGGGTTAGAGAGAGATCTGGGTAAGTGCTTCTGTGGTGGGATTTGTCAGGCGGCTGCTCTTTCCACAGTACTGCAGACCGTACAGACCTACTTTCACCCATGCTGTGAATGCCTATGATACATATAGTTAAAGGCTGCAGCGCTGTTATGCTCTATTATCACTACCAGTGGACTGGTGCATAATTGAGCATATATTTAAATATGATATGCAGAGTTACATACAAACACGGTGCTGGTGAAATGTCTAGTGCTTTGCTTCATGAACATGAATGTTCCTAGGAGTCATGATTATTACTGCACATTTGATTGAATTGAAAAATATGGCTTCCACATGTTTCCACGATTATTCATCAGCTTCAGAAAATATCACTGGCGTACCCGAAGACTTATTACTTCAGAAGACTGAGGTCTCAACTACAGACACAGCCCCAAAAATGTTTTTGTTTAGTTTTGCTTTTTGTTTTTTTCAGGCTTTCATTTTTCTCCCTCCTTCTGTGTGTGAACATCCAGGGTGTGTTTTGGCAGTCGGGACAATCTCAGAGCAAATTCTTTTCTCTCTCTCTCTCTCTCTCTCTATCACTCTTTCTTTATTTCAATCTCTACTCAACGTTCCAATTGTTTATTTTTTCCCTCTCTGGAGCTGATTTGCATATTTATAGAGAAATGTACAGTACCGAGGAATAAGACAATAGGAAATTTTTACTTCCCTCTCTCTCTCTCTCTCTTTCCCCCTCTCTCTCTCTCTCTCTCTCTCTCTCTCTCTCGTTCTCTCGTACTCTCTCTCTCCTGACGATTTGGAATGCAAAGCTTCTCCTCATCACCCAGAGACATGTTTCATCATCTCGCACAGTGATTGCTGTTTTGTTTATCGAGTCACAAGCAGAGCCAGAGATAGCAGCAGTGAAGAGGGATCTCTCTCCTCCTCAGCCCAATCACACATTCATTTGTGGTATGATTCGAAATCGGGAAGACGGGAACGATGACCCTTTGCCGTCTCTCGAGGCTGCAGAAGGACATATTTAGTTCATTCCGAACTGTGTTTCTCTTCTCATCAGAACGTAGGTCCAGATCTAAAGCTGGCCTGCTGAAGGGCTCCCAGGGGCCGGCTGGAGCATAAGCGATTTTTCTGTTTCTCTAGAAATTGCTGTGGAAGTGCAATAAGAGCTTGGCAGGAGGCTTAGCACGGGTCGATTAGAGACGTTTGGGCTCGGGCTGCTGCAGATGAAAAAGGAAGTGGCTTTCTGTATCACTTGTATATCCCTAATCACTCCCATCGATCCGGCAGCGACGACGGCCCAAAGAGCAGAAAGCGAGATTAATTTACCTGTCTTCCACCTTCCTATTTCTTTTCCCGCTCCGGCTTCGCCTTGTTTCTTCCGTCCTCGTTCGTTCTTTCGCACTTGTTCTCCTCTCACTGTCTCTTGACCTTGTTCCCTTCTCTCTCTCTATCTCTCTCTCTCGCCGTGTGAATCACACTGTTTTCCGAGAAGGAAGCCTGATCATTAAATCTTTCCCTTCCACAGAAGGAACCTTTTTTCTCTCTCTTTCTCTCTCTCTCTCTCTCTCGACTTTTTTTTGCCTCTGCAGACTTTTCACAAGAAACAGCTTAAACCAAAGAATACAAGAGAATCTGCAAATAAAGTTAAGATATATACAGCTTCATGCGGTCCTCATAAATGTTTCCTTACGTTTAAATATCGTCTTGTTTCTTTTCTTCCCGCAGAGTGGCGTCAGGGCCGAGGCGTCCGGATCATCCTGCAGGACGAGGACATGACCACAAAGATCGAGAGTGACTGGAAGAGGCTCAACATGCTGTCTCATTACCAGGTTCGACCCTGAATATAACCTTCTACATTAAGCAGCGTGAGTGCGGACACGGATTCTGTAAGCGTTAGCACAGGGGGGGAATTCTCAAATCTGATTGGTCCAGAAAGTGGTCTGTAGGAGATGCTCTGTTGCAAGGCAAAGCATAGTTTCAGTGAGATGCTTTTCTGCTTACCACGCTTGTAAAGAGTGGTTATTAAAGGACCCATATTTTCCACTTTCTTTAACAAGTTAGCACAGGTCTCAGAGCTCGCCTAAAGAGTGAAATATCTCTTTTTGTACTTCAAGCTCCCTTTATTTAGCTCCTCATCCGAACGCAGCATTTTAGTGTTGATGCAAATGAGCTATAGCTGAGCTGCGGATCTTCATGTATGAGGTCACATTAGGAGAAAGATCCAACTGGCTTGACCAATAAAAAAGAAGCAGGGAATGTTTTTTTGTCTAAGCATTTTCCATTGACGTCTACCATCAACAAGGCGTTTATTCTTCAATTCCAAATAACTTCCTAAAATATTTGAAAATCAGCCACATCTTACTCCAACTACACATTTTTACCCGATGTGGACATCATCCATACTGACCACACTAAGGCGTATCTACAGGATTGCCATATGATCGCCGTATGAGCTGGTTTAAAAACACACACTGCAAATAATGCATTTTGAAAAAAAAATACTATATTTTCTTGTAATTCAATCACCACCATTTAGTAAATAGTGTAGATTATACAGTATGTAGAGAGCAATGAACATTCAGGTCCAGCTCTCTCTCTCTCGTTCTCTGTCTGTGCTTTTCTTTCTTTAAAAGCCTGCCAATTGCTTGCAGTTGCTGGCTGTTGATTACAAAAGTGTATAAAATTTATACTTCATAGTGACTAAAATTGCGCATAACTCTGACAGCGCAATCGCTGTTTCCACTCAGGAAATCAACAAGAATGACATACTTGGGGTGTGTGTGTGTGTGTGTGTGTGTGTGTGTGTGTGTGTGTGTATGTGCGCGCACAGGGTTTCTATTTAAAGAGCCAGACTTGGATATCAAGGCAGTATTGATTCTCAGGAAGTTCAGGCAGCCGATACAGTTTGTGCTGCTGAATTCTTGATTCTGATTGTTTTTTTTTTATCATTTTCATGCCATCAGCTGTGACACTTTTTGCAGCCGCAAATACGATCGTTCCAATAACGGCAACAACTGACTTGTACGATGTACACTCTGTATAAATGGTGTAAAGAGAATTTTTACAAAAGGTGTAATCGTTGGAAGGAGTCTCCAGTTTAAGTGCTTGATGAATCTGTAAATGTTAACGTTTCTGTGAAAGGAACAAACTCAGGACTTTGCACTTCTCTAGTTAACATGACAAGCTGGATTTTGAAAAGTGATCAGAGAACAAAAAGAGAGCATGGTGACGGAACCTTCTTGTTTTGTTAAACTTCCATGCCGTTAAATGTAGCTAGAAATAGATCAAAAGTACCGGACATGGTGTTATTGGAAACGTATCGTTGATTATTTTCCTATATTAACACTCCCATACTTCCATTAAGCTTTTAGAGCCATCTATATAAATAAAGGGAAGGTTTTGTCTGTACGTCGGTCAGAAAGCGCTCTTTCAATGATATCGTTGTGTTTCATACATCGAAGGACCGAAACCTACAATATCTCTATATTTCAATATATCTATATTTCTGTTTGTCTGTCTGTCTGTTCAGCCAGATTTTGTCACAGCATCACACAAGCATTTAATGAACCTGTGCCAGTCCGTCGGTATTTGCCCAAAGTTAAACCTGCCCCATAAATGAAATCAAAATGTTGTAAAGAAGAGACATTACTGTATGATGAGAAGTTAAGGATTTAAAGCAGCATCTAACGAGTTTTATATTTTTCCCGTCTCTTTTGGTACAAGTACACCATGAAATCCTGATAGTTTACCCCCCCCTCTCTCTCTCTCTCTCTCTCTCTTTTTCTCTTTCTGTCATTCCCCTATCATTCCATTATCACAATGATGGATTTGATGCCTGCTCTCATTCCTATGTGTTTTTCTCCAGTGGACGTCGTCGGTCCAATTTGGGTCGCTTGAGAGATAAGGGAACGGAGCGAAGCTGTTCATTTAACATTCATTGTGTTTCGATCGGATCGTCCCTTAACAACCTTGACCCTGTTCACCTCGTTGACCCTGTAATAGACTAAACAACCGAATCACTTCCTGGTCACAGAACCAGGTTCGACAGCGCCTGAGTTTGATTGACAGGTTCCATGAATAGTGCACGCAGGGGAATCGGGAAGCATGGAAAGAAAAAAAAATCCATGTCCTGGTGCACCATATGAAGTGCCAATCAGCTGCCTATCACACACACACACACATATATACACACTGTTTATAACATACCATCCTGTTTTTTTTTATATCTGTCTAGAGGACAGGTGACAGGCACATGCTTCATTATGGTGTAAATAATTTACTAGGCTTGCCTGCTGCCCCTCAAATGAGCTTTCCAAAAAGTGAAAGAGAGACAAGGGAAGACCGAGAGAGAGACGAATGAGAGATAGAAAGATAGAGGTCCGCGACGTTCTCAAATTAAATGTCACACGGGAGGCGTGCAGGTATGCGGGTGGCGGACTGGAGGCTGGATTAGGAGGTGATTGGAATCGGAGATGAGATAATGAAGACAGAAGTTAATTTATTTTCAGATGAGGAGAGTGTTTTATCCTTCATACACACACACACACACACACACACACCAGACAAAATAGACTTCCAAAGCCTTTCGCTCTCAAATTACACCTGCTACGACATTCTCACTCATTCATTTCATATTTTTACTCTTACCCCTCTCTAGTTAGACTCCTACACTACTAATGCAGACTACAACATAAGCACCGATATGTTAATGAATGAATAAACCATTCATTACATTAACTCATTCGTTTGTTCTTTCATTCATTATTTCAAGTCGATTTGAAACGACTTTATGTCTTTGTTTAATTCTTTTCTCCCTATGGACTGATACTATACTAGAAGCTGCTCATTCATTCATTCATTCATTTATTCATTATAAGCCACTCATTTGTTCATTTTTTCACTCATTAATCCATCCATTCATTTGTTCCTTCATGTATTCATTCACTTGTAATTTCCTGTTTTTTTTTAATTCTGTATGATCTCGAATTCAGTCTACTGTAGTATAAGTATTTGTTCCTTTTTTTCATTCATCCGTTCATTCACTAATTCATTATTTCTCACTTTCACTATTTACAAATACATTTCGACTGCTACACTATACCCTGCTTATTCATTCATTCATTTACTTTTCTTAACCAGAGAAACATCGTTTAAGCCATTAATTCATCATTTATTCATTCGATCATTCATTCATTTCATGGTTCTTACTTTCACCACTCTACGGCTCCTACTACATGTTACATCATTCCTTTATTCATTCATTCATTCATTCAGCATTTCTTACCAACCATTCTCTATCATTTATTATAAGATGATATAATTATCATTCATTTATTTAGTATTTCTTTTTACTTTCACTACTCTGAACATTCACTTCTATATAAGTCATCGTTGCTTTCTTTCTTTCTTTCTATTTTTTTATTTTCTCTCTCTCTCTCTCTCTCTCTCTCTCTCACACACACTTACGCACTGACGGTCATGTCTCTCCAGATGAAGGTCGATACTACTTCCAGCACAAGTTGCTTGTTCCTTCTTTCTTTCTTTCTTTCTTTCTTTTCTTTTCTTTTCTCTCGCTACTCCTCTGATGAACTTCGACGAAACATTCTACACTATAAACTCGTTTCACTTTTCATCCATTCAGTCACTGCTCGATTTCTTTACTTACAGTTTTACAAATTAAACCTTCACTGAAGACTGATGATACAGAACTCCAGTAAAACAAACTACCGTCATACTTTTATGATTCATTCGTTCCTTTACTCTTCCCTTTACTGCTCTCCAGCTGGACTCTTATAATAAAACATATTACTTTATAAGCTGGTTTTTACTCACATTCATTTATTCACTCATTAATTTTTTTTCATACATTCATTCACTGCTACCTTCTGTTACCACCATACGGAGTCAGATTCTACATTAAACGCTGCTCCGCCGCTACACACAGCATAAATCCTCATCTTTTTTTTCCCCCTGCGAATAGGAATAAGAATAGCAGGGTGCCTTCAGCTCTAATTCTGTCTCTCACCAGTCAGACACATCCTGCCCCGTCCAAGGCGCTGACATTAATTCTTTGATTTCCTGTCGGGAAACATCTCACTGTGTTATATAAGCTCTTGCTGACATTTTCTATATCAGTCTGAATGCTATCAGCAATCGAGAATCTCACCAAAGTGCCAGTTCACGCACACGGACTCGCTCTCTATGTGCGATGATGGGCGTAAAAAAGAAAAAGAAAAAAGAAAGACTTCACTTTCCCCCGATGATTTTTATAATAGCTTAAGATACTGATGAACTTAATAGCTGTAATTGCTTCACTATTACCAAGAAGTGGTTTTCCATTCCCGTCATGCTCCCTGTGTGGTCAGATTCACTCTCCTTTCTCTCCAGACCTCGCTCTTATATTTCACATTATCTGTGTAATGAACAGCAGTTATAACTCTCTGGTTAGATTCCAGATAGATAAAATAATGCGGTAATTGTCTCCAAAGCCCTGCGCTCATGTATTCACCAGCGCCTCCGAGAAGATTCATAGACGATCCGTAGACGATCACTTTAATTAACCCGGTAAGTGTGTCAGGCGTTGGGTTGCCAGGTTGTGCTGAGACAGGGAAAACTCATCGGGATGGAAAATCCCTTGTCTTCGTGCTGATTGAATCCATTTGTCTGCTTGGTCAAGGCGCTTTCATAAAGTTGCATTGCCTGAGTGGTTATATCTGGAAATCCATTATTGAATTGGGAGCAGGAGAGTCTAGATTTCCACAAAAGCAATTTTTTTACCATCTAAAAAAAACAACAAAAGAAAACAATAAGAATGAGTTGCTAGTGTACTTCCATAGAGAATGAATTCAAATTTTAACTTATATTATATTATATTATATTATATCCCAGTGCTTCTCAAGAAGGTGATTGATCAGAACGTGTTGATTAATTTTCCATAAAATCAGCTCTGACAGTAGTGCAGTTCCATATCCCAGGTTTGTATTAATGTGTTATCGTTTCTATAGCAACAGCTCATTCACAGGGACTCGCATCTCAGATGTACCACATATAGTTTCTAAAAAGCGTGTCTTTTTTTTTTTTTTTTTTTTTTTAACGAAATGATTTATAGTGCTGGAGCAATCTGTAAGGAGATTTATTTGATGTTTTACTCGCTATTTTTGACCGTCAGAGGTAAAGAAGTAATTTGAAGCTTTTCACCACAGGATAGATATTGCTTTGTTGCCACATAAGTAATGCCATGAGCAATATCAGGAAGGTCTGTTGTTGGTGCATATTTAGCTGTAAGATAAAATATGTGTTAACGTTTGGATATTGCTGTGGTATAACTGTAATAAAATGCTTCAGGGCGTGATGATTAACTCCAAAGCGTATAGAGCGTGTACTGTATAGTCTCTGCATGTGATAAAATGGTACAGAATTTTCTTCTGTTTGTTCTGTAATAATTAATCATCGTTTCATACATCTGCAGGTGTCTGATAACGTATTGGTGGCCCTGGTACCGAAGCAGGTCACTGCCTACAACTCGGTCAACAACTCCACTGTCTCCAGGACATCCGCTAGCAAATACGGTAGGCATCATGCTTATAATTCGAAAAATACATGACAGACTTCTGTCTGACAGCGCATGCAAGTTTCTGCCGATGTAGGTGCCAATTTCACTGAAAGGTAAGAGCAGACATGAGAGTGAAATGAGAAGCATCTCTCTGCAATATCTGGATAGAAAGGCAAGAACCTGAGAGGGCTTTACATGAAGAGAGTCGCCTTTACACAAAGGCAGACGGAGGAGGAAAATGAGTCTCTTTGCACTTGACTTCCCTGCTGAGACGCAGCCGTCCGACTCGTATCGCCCGGCGTGCTGTTGGATCCGATAAAGTAGAAGATCAAAGGCCTGGGGCAGTGCGAGCACTCTCCAACACACATCAAATAGAGCATTAACAGCGTCTCATCTCCATAGTCTTTCACCTTGGCTCCAAATTAGGCCTAAATGAAGGGAGAGAGGCTGTGTGTGTGGCAGTCACATCCCGTGGGGTGAGAAGGAAAAGTGAGGGAGTGGATGCCATACATCTTCTTAGTACCTTTTTAAAATTAATTTCAAACGAAAGGGAGCTTTCAAATGAACTTTTTTCAAATGAGATGAACTGAAGATGCTGTTTGAACTAACGAAATACAAAAGAGCACGGTCCAAGAGAAAAGGCATGAGCTCATTACGCCTCGCTCCTTTTTACATCCAAACTCATGCATGCAATTTACCAACGAGTGTCTGAAGGCTGAGGACTGGCATGCAGAGCGCTCTTCACTGTTTGGGGATTTGTATAGTCCAAATGCCTACAGCTGCACTGCAGTGTTTCACCGGGGTTAATTATTAATACCCTTATTAGTAACCTCACCTGATTCTTACAGAGCCTCTTAAAGCTTAGCGCAAGAAACAAATTGATAATTCAAACTAAAAGACTGTATTAATCTCTGACACGACATGCTATACAATATAATACTATGACATACAGTACCAGACTGCATCAGACCATACCACCCCATTCTATGACACTATACTATAAGATACTATACTATAACATACCATACCACACTATACTGTACCATACTATACTTTACAATACTACCCTATACCATACCACACTATAATATACCATACTGTATCTTACAATACTACACTATACCATACCACACTATAGTATACCATACTGTATCTTACAATATTACACTATACCATACCACACTATAGTATACCATACTATACCTTACAATATTACACTATACCATACCACACTATAGTATACCATACTGTATCTTACAATACTACCCTATACCATACCACACTATAGTATACCATACTATACCTTACAATATTACCCTATACCATACCACACTATAGTATACCATACTGTATCTTACAATACTACACTATACCATACCACACTATAGTATACCATACTGTATCTTACAATACTACCCTATACCATACCACACTATAGTATACCATACTATACCTTACAATATTACCCTATACCATACCACACTATAGTATACCATACTATACCTTACAATATTACCCTATACCATACCACACTATAGTATACCATACTGTATCTTACAATACTACACTATACCACACCACACTATACCGTACCAAACTATACTTTTACAATACTACACTATACAATACCACACTATACTGTGCCATATTATACCTTACAATACTACTCTATACCATAACACACTATAGTATACAGTACCATACTATACCTTACAATATTACCCTATACCATACCACACTATAGTATACCATACTGTATCTTACAGTACTACACTATACCATACCACACTATAGTATACCATACTGAATCTTACAATACTACAATATACCATACCACACTATACTATACCATACTATACTTTTACAATACTACACTATACCATACCACACTATACTGTACCATACTATACTTTTACCATACCACACTATACTGTACCATACTATACTTTTACAATACTTCACTATACCACACTATAATATACCATACTGTATCTTACAATACTACAATATACCATACCACACTATACTATACCATACTATACTTTTACAATACTTCACTATACCATACCACACTATACTGCACCATACTATACTTTTACAATACCACACTATACTGTACCATACTATACTTTTACCATACCACACTATACTGTACCATACTATACTTTTACAATACTACACTATACCACACTATAGTATACCATACTGTATCTTACAATACTACAATATACCATACCACACTATACTATACCATACTATACTTTTACAATACTTCACTATACCATACCGCACTATACTCTACCATACTATACTTTTACAGTACTGCACTATACCACACCACACTATATCTTACAATACTACAATATACCATACCACACTATACTATACCATACTATACTTTTACAATACTTCACTATACCTTACCATACTATACTATACCATACTATATCTTACAATACTACACCATACCATGCTATACTATACTATGCTTTACAATACTACACTATACCATACCACACTATATTATACCATGCTATACCTTACAATACTACCCTATACCATACCATACAACACTATGCTATACCATACTGTAACTTACAATACTACACTAAACCATACATACCACACTATACTATTTTATACTATATCTTACAATATTACACTATATCATACTATGCTATGCTATGCTATGCTATACTATACTATACTATACTACTGTATACTTTACAATACTACATTATACCATATCACACGGTACTATACCATACTATATTTTACAATACTACACTATACCATATCATACCATGCTATACTATACTATACATTATACCATACTACACTATACTATACCATACTATACTTTACAATACTACACTATACTGTACCATACTATGCTATAACATAACATATAATATTATAAAATACCATGAAAAATACTACGTCATATCATACTACACTCTGCCATACTACTGTATAACGGACTATACTACACTACATTACACTATACCAACCATACCATAACATACCATATCACACCGTAGTATACTATACCATATTATATCAATATACTGTACTATCTCATACCATAAACATACACATACAGTGTATCATACCATACTGTACTATACTTTACTATATTATACCATACTATAACATACATGGGGTCTGTGGGTTCTTGAAAAATCTTAGTTTGTTAAAAATAGCATTTTATATATTTAAACTAAGAGTCTATACTCTTTCAAACTATGCAATCATATTCTACATTAATTTATACCTATATTATGCTGTATTACAATACTGTTCAATACATGGGTATGCATATTTGTTCATCTAAATTTACATTTTACAAACCAAAATTGAGAATCCTACGCACAATTATTAACCCTTCCCCTTATCTACATACACATCCTCTCCTTCGTTTCTGTGTCCTGATTGTCTGCCATCTTTTCTTTTTTTTTCCAGTTTCTTTGTCTTTTCCCTCCACTAGTCAGGAACAGTTTTGCTGCTCGCAGCAAAATTGTTCTCTCTCTCAAGAGAAATTGATTTCTGCTGCATCTAACATGGTGAAAACACCATGTGTGTGTGTATGTGTGTGTGTTTTCTTTCTTTACCACATCATGAGTTTTTTGCTGATCAGTTCCTTTCACGCTGCGTAAATATTCCCTGAGCTCCCTGCCTTTTTTTGTTTTGTTTTGTTTAAATGTCATGCTCGGCCCTGCCACTGGTGGAGCCATAAAACTTTCATCTGCCTCAACACCTGTTCGATTGGTCATCTGCCAGGGCAAGCACTGGAGACGTGATGAAAAATTAAGTGAGCCATACGTGCTAAAACATTAATATCCAATCTTCAACCTGGTGTGAGCAGACAGACCCGGATTCGAACCATCGAGCAAAAAAAAAAAACATGATTGCCACCTGTGATCTTTTTTATCTCACTTTTTTCTTTCCTCCAGAAAACATGATCAAATACACAGGCAGTCCAGACAGCCTGCGCTCTCGTACCCCCATGATCACACCTGATCTGGAGACTGGAGTCAAAGTTTGGCACCTGGTGAAGAACCACGAGCACGGAGACCAGAAAGAGGGCGACCGCGGCAGCAAGATGGTCTCTGAGATTTACCTGACCAGACTGCTGGCTACTAAGGTGAGCTTATTTTTCTACATTATTCTCTGGAAGATGCAATGTACATGTTTAACACAGAATATTTTTTCATAAACAGATCCTTACCCTACTTATTCGCTCATGATTTTCGTTAATGATCACCATTAAAGCTATTACGTACTGAACAAACACAGTAGCAGTATATTGGAAGGGACGAATTGAAAAAATGTGCTTTAATTAGCCTCAGCTGGAGCAATGTGGAGCATTTAGATTGGATCATTCGCAAACTACAATTTGTGCCAATTTGTTATTTATAGTTATACTTAATAATTAATCATAAAATAATACACTGTGGTACATTTGTAAACAGCAGGAACCAGGAACATTTATCTCACAGGGCAATCTGTAAGATCTGAACATTAATCTAGCAGGGCTTTAACATTAAAATATGAATATATGTTTTTTTTACTCCTACATACAGTAGTATAATTTCGTCCTCGGATGGATTATTTGATTACTTTTTTGGACCCGAGGTCCAGTGCTTATAATAAAAATGCACGGGGAATGAAAAGTATATTCTAATGCAATGAGTCTGATTTCTTTGTAGGGCAGACTGTAGATTCATGTGGCCTGTCTGATGATGGCCCGGTGTAGTCAGGAGTTAAACGTTTAATAGGAAAAATGCAAGTTAGTAGTGGGACATGGGACAACTGGATCAGAAACAGGATCAGGAAATGGGGAAAAAGTAACCATGAAACATGAAAATTGCACATCTTAGGCCATGAACGGACACCTTACGTAGAGTAATGAGTAATCAGACATGGAACAGGGACCGAACCAGGAATCAAACCCGGGCCTTCCGCATGACAGATGCACGTTTTTGTTTTTGTTTTGCTGTTGTTGTTTTTTTTTTAATACCTTTGGAAGAGAAACCATAGACTGGACAAACCCTCACGTGACGTCACGCATAGGTTTTCTTGGAAAACGGTTTTAAAGCTCAACCCTGATTGTCGCCATCATCAAATGGGTGGAACCAGTGGAAGCTGGCTGTAACCCTAGGCCTACAGTACGTACCTCAGTTACCGCAGGCCAGCTATGTTAGCTTTAGCATAGTTAAAATACCAAGGTGGCTAACATACATTTTTATACCAAAGCTACTTTGCATTTGATTGAATTCTGTCATCCACACTCCACAAAAATGATTCCAGTTTGCCTGTTTAGTTAAAGTGCTGCACAGCAAACGACATGTGACTTGACACCTGCAAAGAAGCCATCACTCAACTCAGCCACACCCCTAATTCTGCAGAGTTTTATGGCTCGATGTAATTTTAACAAATGAGTACATCTGTCATGAATTAAGAAATCTAGCTATTGAGAAGAAAACTGTTTTTTTTTTGTAAAATGTTCTCTTTGCGGTTTGACTCACTTTTGAATTCATTGAAGTCATTTGAGGAACTGTATGTTCTGGACTGCATGATTTTTCAGAACTGGAGGTTCAATTCAACTGAATTCTGAAAGTAGACAAAAGTGCGAGAGGCCGAACCATCTTTTCTCTTTCAATGAATTCAAATACGGCATTTCAGTTTAACCCTTTCCGTTATTTCAGGGAAACTAATATCTTTAAAAATCGTGAGTCGTTTTGGAATCTAATTATTATTATATTATTATTACAGTATCAGTGACTTTTTTTTCTGTACATTTTTTGAGCTCCGCTTAAATGTCATGGCTGTTATCACCACTAGACGTCACTGATCCTCATGCATAGAATTTAATTCATATGTTAATTCAAATATTAATGATCTATTGAATGTAAAAAAAGCAGAAATAGTTTTTGCTAGAACAAATCTCTTCATATGTACATTGGAATGTGTGAGCGCGTGTGTGTGTGTGTGTGTGTGTGTGTGGCTCCATCATCTGTCATTCTGGTGTTTTGTGTGCCAATAAGCACCTACGAGCAGCTCGAACACATCCAACACATACATTTCTATGAATGCCAGACAAATCACCAGCGCCTGGCTGATTCCGTGCCCAGTGTGTGGGCCATGTGTCATCACTCAGATGGATTGTTTTTTGTTTAATAACAAGTTTATTATGCCGCCAGTTCTCTCAGGGAAAAATGATCGGTATGGCAGCGCTGTAATTGACTGTTTCCTTTTTCACTCCTGCAGTAAACACCTTCAATCTTCCATGAGCACTTCTTATTCGCTTCCTTACCGTCTCTGTATTCAAATGAAAGATCATCACTTAAGACTCTTTTTTTTTTATTCCCTCCCTACATGTTTAATCCGTCCACCACTGTGAATGTCCCCCACTTTTACTTTCTCCTTTTCACTCCTTTGTATGATTTTAAACCTTGTAATTGAAAAAAAAAAGAAAGAAATACCCACCAGGTTGCTTTTTCACGGCCACCTGTTCAGCCTTGATTAGCAGGCTCTTTTTGAAAGTGTGCACATCTTTAAAGTGGCAGTAAATAGCCACTCCGGTTCCCCGTCGAGTAATGATGATGTCAGACATCAAAAAAAAAACAGGGCACGACGTCTGTCAGAACCCTTAATGTGGCAAGAGGGAAATAAGTATTTCCGTCTTCGTAGGGAAAAGATAAGCTGGCAGGAATGTGGGACACAGCAGAATTACTGCTCAGATTGTCAGCTAACAGGGTTTTTTTTGGCTTAGTCCCAGTCCCCTCTCAAGCAAAATAGGATTTTTGGTACTCATACACTAAGCTTTCTGATTTCCTCTCTTTTTCACTTTCACTATCTCCCCTCCCGGTCCCATCCTCTCTTTTTTTTTTTCTGGATCTCTCTGGTTTTCCTCTCTGCCGCTGCTTCACATCCTATCAGTTCACATAAGTGGATTAGATTCCATCTACTTCAGCGTGTCTTTAAAGTTGACAACATTAAATGAAATTACAGGTCATCGGTTCGCCGTGGGCTGTAATCCAGCTGCATAAAGAGGCTTAGGCAGATTTGCCACCTGTTCCCAGATGGTGTTAAACATAATTTGTGGGGAAAAAAAGTGATTTCACAGTCATAGCGTTGTGGATGCTGGTAAATCTGGATATACTAAACATCAATGCATTTAGCAATAATAATATAAAGAACAGCTGTAATAAATCCCGTGAAGCCAGGATTCTTAATTATTTATCAATGTGAATTCATCGTATGGATCTTTTTTTTATACTGTAATGCAGATTACATGATGTTTTATAATATTTGTTAATTATAAGATTTGGTAAACCACCCTGTGAATTCTGGATTGATGTCACTGATTAGCCATGCAGTATACCACAGTATAGGACAGGATCATGGGCACCCCAGGCTCACCCATATCCACAGCGACCAAACGCAACAATCATTAATCATACTAACTGTCACACACCTATTTCACCAGAACGTCCCTCCCGATGGCTCACGGTGCCTCACATCGAGTCTCACCGCGAGTCGAACCGCGTACGTAGCGTTAGTCACCAGGAAGTAGGTCAGTGCGATCGGTACAGGACAATCACTGAAGCACTTTCAGCAAGAAAACACATCTGATAACGTTATGTCATCTTAAACAACACACTGTCTCCTTAGTAACTGCCTCATTCTGAATCGCCTACCGTGTTGTTCTAACATTAGCTGCAAAAGCTAACTAACGAAGGACTGAATCCCAAATCCCTCTCTAACCACTGATCAAGGACATTACTTGTTGTGTGGAATAAGTGATTGAACACTATATACAGCACACTCGTTTTTCGTTTAACACTATTTGGGATTCAACCACAAAATCTGGAAGTTACTGTATCTGATATTATAAAGTGGAACAAGTGGAAATATAAAGTAAACTGCATATGTTTCTTAGGAGGTGCCTCCATGGTTTAATTTCTATACATAGTAAAGAATTTAAAACTACTGTTGATTACACTATTGATTGCCAGCTGGGGAAGGATATGTGGTGGGTGGAGCAAAATAGATAAAAACAAATAAATCATAACCTGCTTGTGAAACTGTTGTATAAGAGCAGTTTCGCACTCAAGGCAGTGCTGCATTTATATCTTAAAACTATGGCCGTGTTGTAGCCGTGCTGATGTTCAGTACAACAGCACAACCTCTTGTGTGATACTGATTAATTATAGGCAGCTTGTGATCCAGTGTTACAATGTACAGTACTATAAAAATGCACTAGATAATATTAGGTAATACTTACTTAGTTTACTTAAGTAAACTGACATTATGTTTACGAGTATTGTCATAACAGGCCTTTATACAGGCTTATGCAAGGTATTGTGTAGACTCCAGATACCATCATGCATTATACTGTACGTAAGGCTTTTGTTATGTGTTGTGAGTGCAAGAGTCTTAAAATGTGTTTGATATCATCAAAGCGATAAAGCGTTTTATGGAAGAAAATGATTAAAAAATGTTCAATGCAAAAATTATTTATTTAATAAAAGGTTTGGTGATTTTAATTTGGTTTTGAGGAAGTTGGGATTTATCACCAGTCTTGTAAAGATAAAAAATCTGCTGCTCCAGTGTATTAGATGATAATTCATTAAAACAGAGAAAGATTAAATCTTTAAGAATAAATAAATAAAAGAGGTAAACTCATGATTAAACAGAAGCGCACGGATTTAATCATCCCGCTCTTTATGTCTTCACAGGGCACGCTGCAGAAGTTTGTAGACGACCTGTTCGAGACCATCTTCAGCACAGCGCATCGAGGAAGCGCCCTCCCGCTCGCCATCAAGTACATGTTCGACTTCCTGGACGAGCAAGCCGACAAGCACGGCATCCATGACCCCCACGTCCGGCACACATGGAAGAGCAACTGGTCAGAGTCCGCACATGAATGGCACATTCACACGCAAGCACATGCATTAACTTTATTAAGGTACATTCTGTCCCTAAAACAATGATCCTCAACAACACATCGCTCCGGTTAATCTCGCTATGATGACGCGGGAGGAGCGGATCAATAAGGTCTGGTTGGAAATTAATTTCACACTGTCAGTTTAGTGAAGTGTGAGCAAAGAGATAGAGATTTGGCTGGACAGACAGACAGATAGATAGATAGATAGATAGATAGATAGATAGATAGATAGATAGATAGATAGATAGAATAGGGTAAGAATAATTTACCCTAGCTAGCCATTAATCCATCACTCCAAGACTAGGACCAGCATGGTTAAAAAAAATGGAAGCTTGGTTTTTTGCTATTTACTGCATTTTTATGGCCTTAATTTTTCCCCTGTCTCTCTTTCATTTCCTCATTCGTAAGCGTCCTAAATGCGTCTACATTAGACTTTAATGGAATTCTTGCGGGAAAGAAAATGAATGTTCACTTTTTAATTTTTTTTTTTTTTTTTTACAAACACCCATTGTGCGCATCAGCCTAATTCTCCCGCTGCGTCATTGCTGTTTTTATCGTGCGTTCGAGCGTGTCTCTTTATAAGACCGATATTCTTGTCGTGCATTTTTTATTTATTCTTTTGCTGACATCTAATGTCTTTCACAGTAGGAGGAGAAACTAGCTCCATCTTTAGGTAATGTGAAACAACAGACTCAGCCTGTTTTCATCTTTAGAGTGAAATATTCTGCTGTCTTACAGGCCATTAAAGAAAACATCGCAACCCCCCCAAAAAACGCTAACATGAGTAACAGTCCGTGCCAGCTTGTTAGTTCGTATAGGCTAAATTATGCTGCATTTTTTCCCCTAATTAATAAATGTAATATATTTCTTTGGGTTTTGCCTGTGGGTTAGACCGGCTCATATCCTGCTGGCAAGAAAGAGCAAAATTATATTAAACAAGATTGTAACAATTGTACTGTGTAGAATTTAACTACAGGTTATTGCACCATAATAATAGCCTTTAGTACTCTCTCAGTAGATGAGTGCAAAAGTTTGCACATCCCATTGGATTTTGACTGGATGGACAAACTACTGTATATGTACATGGTGTGTACAGGTTTTTTTTTTAAGTATAATACTGTACTCTACAGGTCAGTGCAAAGGTTTGTGTACCCCAAAGGATTCATTTATTTATTTATTTATTATTATTAGGAACCGAAGTGCATGGGTACCATTTTTTTTCCTATTCAGAAACTTGTTAGGGTTTGCAAACCTTTGCACTCTACAGATTAAAGTTAAAAATAAACCATATGCACTGGATATCTTGCGCAATCTAAAAACCCAAAAGGGTGCACAAACTTTTGCACTCACCTATAAAGTAATGTACTTAAGAGTGCAAAGGTTTGTACACCCCAGTTGTGACTGAATTTAATATTATTTAATAAAAAAAAATTATTTTATAAACAAACTGCATATCTGTCCCATACTTGCATTACATAAAAAATCCTCTGGGGTGCAAAAACTTTTAGACTTGGTGTACTATACTTGATAGTTGATACGTACTGTGGAGTACTATACTTAAGAACGCAAAAGTTTGTGCACCTCAGTGGATTTTTGGATGATGCTGTATGTGTGTGCAAGTACAGTATTCTACAGGTGAGTGCAAAAGTTTGTGCACCCTTGTAGTTTTAAAAATTTACAGTATGTGCATGATAGTTTTTTTCTTAATTTTTTTTTTCAGGTATCATTCATGGGTATAGTACTTTAAAGTTGAGTGCAAATGTTTGCACACCCCAGAACATTTGGAAAGACAAGAAAATGTGTTTCGCTTTTAAGTATATTCTAAGTAAAATTAAAAGCAAAATGTGCCTTTATGTTTGGCATACTTAATAAAAAAAATTCCAAAGAAGCAGAATTTTAGTTTGAATGTGTGTGCATGTGCATACTGTTGTGTGTGCCATCCAGGATGTGTCCCACCCAGTCCAACAGGCCCCAACAGGATCCATAGCGACCCAGAACAAAGCTCTCGCTCACTGTGAAAATCAAAAATGCACGATTAAGAGACATCTGTGGAATCTTACAGACTACAGTAAATGTCAACGCTATAAATAAAATTTAGGCAAATGTCAACTTCAAGTTTTGAAAACATTTGCGCAGCCACATGGTGAACCTGCATAACAACCTGAGTAGCCCATGCCACAGAGTTCAATTATTTTGCCAAATATTCAACATGAATGGGGGTCACAAACCCTAATCACTGTCAACTCGGGTTTCGAGTTGACGGTGATTATAATTTCAGTGATCCATATTTGTTCTATTTAGAATAATCCAGAATTTACTCTTTCATTCAGCTTTTGTATGACATGGGTATGAGAATTTCTCTCTCTCTCTCTCTCTCTCTCTCTGCCGCACTTCACACCGCATCCACTTTACTGCAGTGTCCTTTCTTATTCCCCTCTTTCTTTTACCCTTTTTTTTTTTTTTTGTTGCCTATGACAAAAAAAATAAATAACAGTGCTGCCTGGAAAATTAATGAGCACACTGCAAACAGTGCGAACACTGACCCCCACCTCTTCCATCCCACACAAACACATACAGTACACGCGCACACACACTGTCACACCTACCTGGATCATTTCCATTCACTCTAGTGCAAATAGGCCGGGGAATAAAGCAAGCATGTATATGTTCATTGCTTTAGACAGCCACAAAAGGTGCAGGGCAGCCAGCAGATACAAACAAGCCAATATGATTCACGTCAGCAAAGTGCTCTCACCCAGGAGCGCAGCCTCGCCTTCGGTAACAGCAGGCCCCTGCTTCCCCTATTTATACTCACACTTTTTTTTTTTTTTTTTTCATTTCTTTGTTTTATTCGACGGAGCAGCAGCTTGTCTCTGCTGTATCACAGCCACCTTTCACAGCTTTATGTTGAACATTAAACCCTCAATAGTTTAAATCTGTGTACTCAGGTTCAGCTTGTGACTTAGTGACCAAGTCTGTTCAGGTTGAATCCCCTGCAGCTCGACTGGGTTTATACCTAATGCCCAACTTGTGACACCATTAACATATGATTTTCATCCACTAGATGTCACTAAAAGCTAGAACTTTTCTATTTATCTATTAAAGTTTCATCTGGGTGCGCCCCAGTCTGGCACATGGAAAGCAGTCTAGCTGACGTAAATTAAAAAGAGCACTTAAGAGCACGCTGAAAAGCTTGACTCGTCCTCCATCTTTCTGAAATTGGTTTCAAACCCCGCTGTCAGCTGCTGTGGACAAGGCGCGCTTTGTCTTCATGATAATTGGTGTGTTGGCTCGCCTTCCAGGATCGGCATTAGCTTTATACCGTTGAACATAAATCAGAGGATTTAAGAGCTGGTAGTAATGCTGATCTCCAGTAAAAGTTGATGTATGATAATGACTGATAACGTCATGCGTGTCCACAGCAGGAGGTTTTTGTTAGAATAATGAGAGTGGCTCAGTATAGACAAATAAATCTTACTGTATGTACTACATACATACGTACGAGTTTTGCTGATGTAATGGTATAAGAATTACGAAGAATTAAGAAAAACTATTTAATCAGCAGGGATATTAAGAGATTAGCCGCTAATGTTTAACATTTTCTAAATCGATCTCTCTGATTCGTTAACGTTCGAGTCTTTACTGAAGTTTTGTTCCATGTCACATTTCCTCCTCTGTAGATTATGGAACATATTGACATGTACTGTAACTTTCATGCTAACTTTATTTTCAGCAAAAGCTGCATCTGAAATGTGTTTATTCGCCCCATCTGCAATCTGTAACTGAGTATTTCCTGCCACCCAGTGGACACATGAAAAGATCATAAAAGCCTGTAAAGCCTTAATAGATATATTACATAATATTTAGCAATTTCTATGTTGAACAGCTTTGTGATTTAAAAAAAAAGACAAAAAAAAACAAGCACAAAATATTCTCTATCAGTTTGCAACACTTCTTGTTTTAATTGAAAAGAAAATCCGTTTATTTTTCTCAAACGTGACTGACAAAAATGGACTTATCTCATTCTGCTGTCAAACTGTTCGTATATACGAGCAGAACACAGTTATGAGAGTAAACACTCCCTTTATTTCTCCATATAATCCCCTGCTACACTAATGCACTCATCCCAGTGTTTCACTAGTGCTTCTTGGACATGAGTCATGATTGACCTGCTCTGCTTCACGTCTGAAACACTGGCCTCCCAGGAACTCCTTTAATGGCCCGAACATGTGGGGGATGTGGCAGTAACTCCCAGCTGAGTTCCTGAAATGTGCAAGTGGTGTTGGTGAATGATTGTGTGTACAGTTTACAGGTTATCTGTCGTTTTTGCAAGATTTGACTTGAACACCCCTTGCAGTATCAACACCACTCTTACATAGTGCTGTAGATTATTAAAAAAGTCTGCTTCTGATAACGGTTATGTTTTTTTTTCCCTGTTTTCAGCCTACCTCTGAGGTTTTGGGTGAACGTGATAAAAAATCCCCAGTTTGTGTTCGACATCCATAAGAGCAGCATCACGGACGCCTGCTTGTCTGTGGTGGCGCAGACCTTCATGGACTCCTGCTCGACATCTGAGCACCGCCTGGGTAAAGACTCGCCATCCAACAAGCTGCTGTACGCCAAGGACATCCCCAGCTACAAGAGCTGGGTGGAGAGGTGAGAGCAGGCCTCGGTCGAGTGTGTGTGAGTGTGTGTCTCTGTGTTTGTGAGAGATATTATTATGGACAATGTTGTGTCTAGAAAACAGGTCGAGTGCGTGTTGGTGTGTTGGCGGTTTTCGCTTGACAGCGTGTTTCGCCCCCCTTCACCCCGTTGACGCTAATTCACTCTCATATATTGACCGGGTTTGTGTAATTCAAGTGCTTTAATTGCTGTAAAGCTGTGTATTCGTGCTAAGCTCAGAGACCGTGTGTAATAAACTACAGTGCAGCGTGTGAGAGCTCCGGGGAAATTCCTCAGATTAACGACCGGCACATTTCAACCTAAATGAAATGGGGGGAAAAAACAGCATGTAGATATTTTGGATCACACACACACACACACACACATACACAGCCTCCCTGTATTATGTCTATTTCATGAAAAACGTCATACAAAGGACTGCTTTGGGGGGGGAAAAAAGGAAGAAGGAGGGCATTTTAAAAGGTACATAAACACATTGCGTGCAGGAACCAGGGAAGAAGAACAAAAGGCTTTTCAAGAAAAAGAAATGTACATGCTTGCTAAATTGCCTTTTAAATTATTAATGCAGTTCTTTGTTTATTTATATCTGCAGTGAATGAAGTCGGGAAGTACGAAGAAGGCCAATAAATATGCAAAGAATAATTTATTTATTTGTTTGGTATTAACTGAAATCAGGACCATGTCTCACATACATTTCACAGAAAGGCTCGTAGCTATAATTGCATCCGTGGCAGATAAATTGCTGCTTTGATTGCTTTCGTATGGAGCGAGTGCTCCGTCTCTGCAGCACTGATCTCGCCTCCGGCACAAATAACACGAGAGCGGCTCGAACCGATGGACGGTGACAGCAGCAATCAGCTCAGGACCTTTTTACTCCACTCATTCAAAGGGTGCCTTTTAGTTATTCTCGTGTTTTCTTTAAATCAGAATTATTGGGACCTTTGCTAATATAAATATAAGTGACTATATAATATATATCTATATAAAGGTCAGCCTTTTTTTTTTTCAGTTGGCTAACCATGACCGTAAACATCCCTCAAGAGCTGCAGTTTTGGAGTTGCTCTGAGTCAGTCCTCTAGACATCACAAGTTGTCCCTTCTTACAGTAGCTACAGTTATAATATCTCATTACAGTAGCCGCTGGGAGTGGATGGGATATACTGTATATTAGGCACCAAGTGAACCTTTTTACCTGAAGTTGACGTGTTGGAAGCAGAAAAAATGGGCAAGCGTAAGGATTTTAGTGACTTTCACAATAGCCAGATTGTGATGGCTAGACTTTTAAGTTAAAAGGAATAAAACTTAATGTATAGCACACAAAGCCTGAAATGTAGGTCTTTAACATGCAAAGGCGTTGTTTTGGATTTTTTTTTTTTAATACTGAATTGGATCCTGTAATACAAACATGTGTCAAAGTTTATTCAAAGACAGAAATGCTTCAATAGATTCAAAACATGATCTCAAATTAAATACGCAATCTGCTTTCTGAATTAAATCCGCCTCCTTGACTGAACAGTTTTCTTTTTTGAATTTAAAAAGCAAGCTAGTCTCTTCTGTTCCACTAGGGGGCAAACTAGAGCTGGATCTTTTTTTTTTTTTTTTTTTTTTTTTTACACTTCTGGGAGGTGAAAGGAGCAGCATTTCCAAACCTCAAGTGAGACAGTCAACATCTGGAGTCAAATACGCCTCGCAATCACAGCAGCGTCCATAAATACACAAATAATTCACAAGCAAACCTCTGTACTTGAGGTTTTATTTATTTCCTACTGTTGCGCTTGCACGAAAGAAATGACTTCATGATAGTCGCAGGACGGAGATGAGCATTTTTAGAGATAACACACGCACACGTACAACCGCAGATAGCAATTTAAAGAGGATGGTTACTCAGAAAAATAAGCACCTCAAACATCATGGGAGGAGTGGATGAAATGGTGTTGACAAACTATTGAAATATATGGAGCTCTTGAATTCCCAAAAGCTGTGATTTTTAAAAATCTTGTGGAAACAAATTATTTACCTTTATACGTAAATTTACATTTATTTGGCAGTGTTTGGTAGACGCTGTTATCCAGAGCAATTTAGATTTATCTCATTATACATCTGAGTAGGTCAGGGTCGAGGTCCTTGCCCAGTGGTACTGTAGCTTAGTGCTGAACCTATGACCTTCTGATGAGCGGTCCCCAGAGGTGTCAAGTAACGAAGTACAAATACTTCGTTACCTTACTTAAGTAGAAATTTTGGGTATCTATACTTTACTGGAGTAAGTATTTTTCAGCCGACTTTTTAGGGGCAGTGGTGGCTCAGTCGGTTAAGGCTGTGTTTACTGATCAGAAGGTCGGGGGTTCGAACCCCAGCATCGCCAAGTTTCCACTGTTGAGCCCTTGAGCAAGGCCCTTAACCCTATCTGCTCCAGGGGCGCTGTAAGCTGGCTGACCCTGCGCTCTGACCCCAGTTTCCTAATTGGGATATGCGAAGAATAAATTTCGCTGTGCTGTAAAAAGTACATGTGACAAATAATTGAATATTCTTCTTCTATTCTTACTTCTACATTTTTAAGCAATTATGTGTACTTTCTACTCCTTACATTTTAAAAATAGCCTTGTTACTCTATTTTTATGATCAGAACGCGCACAACCCCCCCGGTCGCATGATAAGAACGCGCACAACGCAAACCTCCCCCCCCCCCCCCCCGGTCGCATGATAAGAACACGCACATCCCATTCTCTAACCCTCCCCCCCGTTGCATGATCAGAAAGCGAGACCTTAATGCTTTTTTCGCCCCTCATGGTACTTTTACTTTTATACTTTAAGTAGTTTTGAAGCCAGTACTTTTAAACTTTTACTTAAGTAAAAAGCTTGGGTTGATACTTCAACTCCTAAAGAAGTATTTTTGAACCCTAGTATCCATACTTCTACTCAAGTAATGAATGTGAATACTTTTGACACAACTGGCGGTCCCACATCGTAACCCGAAAACTACCACTTTGAATTAAAACCGCGGTGATGATCATCATTTACTGTACTGTATATTTACACTTGATTTCTATGCTATATTTGGGTCACAAAGGCCTTCATTGCTTTATTTGGACAATTTATTTGCTTGTGTGGTTAAAAGGTGATCCGTTTGCACACAAATAATAACTTGTTTACTGTGATAAATCATCACACCTTTTTTGGACTTTGGGGGCTCCATAGAAAAGCAAATAGATCATTTTAAAATGCATTTGATTTGTACTGAATTGTCTGATTATCTGTTTTTGTGTGCAACAAATATCTCTCTATCATTTTGCTGAAAGAACTTTCCCTGATCTGTTCTTAACCTCCTGACAGAGGCAAGTTTCAAGCATCATCACCTTAACGAAAGTCTCTGCACCACCAGCCACAAAACAGCACTAATAAATGTTCCATCAGCAGAGTTTCCCCCGGTGCCCTTTTTCACATGTCGAGCGAGTTGATTGTCGGTTCGAATTGATTCTTTTTTTAACCGCAAACACTGGCACTTGTCTTTCAGATGAGGCTGTTTTTGTAAAAAATAAATAAATAAATAAATCTCAGGAAAAGTGGTGGCTAAAAATTGATTTGAAACTTGCTTTGACACACCTAAAAATCATCCTGGACCTGGGATGAAACGCAATCCATCACGAAGGAAGCAGCTGAGCTTTTAAGATTGTGATCTGAGCCTCAACACCGTTCCTGTATTGTGTGTCCTGTTTTTTTGGTGCGTATTCATTCCCACCTTGTGTTCCCGAGACAGGCTGAATGAATGAGCAAATTATTATATACGTTTACGTTCATGCAGGGTGCCAATAATTTTGGAACTGGCATTATGTACAGTAGCAACTTTTAAACATGGGGATTGTAGAGTCAGAGTCCTTCTGTCTGTCTGTTTCTCTCTGCCGCGCCTACATTTCTTGTCTGTCTCTCTCTCCACCTGTCCGTCTGTCTCTTTAATCCTGTCTCTGGTTCTTTCTGACTCTATTTATCTGTCTCACACTCTGCATCTCTCTGCATCTCAATCTTCCCTCCCCGTCTCCCTCCCTCCCTCTCTCCCTCTCTCTCTGTCTGATTCTCATGTTGAACACTCTCTAGGATCGGGCTGATGATAGCCCCATGGTGCACTGCAGCAAACGCCTGACACTCAAAGTGGTCACAGTGATCCGGCGTGCTGAGAATTAGAAACACAGACGCACACACACACACACACACACACACTGAGGTGTCCACGAGTTGGCTCGGAATGGGAATTAAAAATGTAAATGACCTGCCTTAATTAAGGAGTTGACAGTGACACTGCAGCTGCTGCTGACAGTGACGAATTGCTTCGAGCTTCGCGCCTCCTGCACACAGAAGGCCGTGTGTATGCGTGTGCCTGTGTGTGTGCTTGTGTGCTTCTCTGTGTGTGTGTGTACATGCATGCTTGCATTAAGCACACTTTAGGTATTCTTGGCATTCCACAGCCTTTTTTTCTTTTTTTTTTTTCCTCAATGCCATTTAAAACAGCTTTTGAAGGACATCGGCTTATTAACAGTCTCCACCATTCCCTGACTACTGAAGCTGAGCAGTCGCTGGAAGTAAATATATACCATTCCTCCAGACGCGAAAGCTGTCAATCAAAGTCTCCACCCTTTACTGTTGTTACACGGTCAAATGGGAAGAAGAGAAGAGAAGAGGTGGACTTTAAACTTTACACACAGACAAGTCACCTTTTCCTAATCAGTATGTATATTTGTGTGTGTGTGTGTGTGTGTTTTTTTTCCAGATACTACTCGGACATCAATAAGATGCCAGCCATCAGCGACCAGGATATGAACGCTTACCTGGCCGAGCAGTCGCGCATGCACATGAACGAGTTCAACACCATGAGCTCTCTCAGTGAGATCTATTCGTACGTGGGGAAATATGCAGAGGAGGTACGTGACTTCCTTAAGTAGCTCATGTAACGGCACTTCTGAGCTGTTGCAGGAAAACCTAGGGCTGAAACTCCTACCTACAATATGCTCCGGTGCACTTATTAAAAATGGAAATGGGTTTGTTGCACAAACACGACGAGGCGGTAAAGTCGAAAAGTGAGCGACTGGATAAGGCGAAAAGCAAACAGGTGGTTAGGAATAACCCGGGCAGAAATTATGAGACGAGCATACGGTAGCGCCGCACGAATTAGCCGAATGAAATCCCGCTTGGATGAAGAAATATGAAAAAACCGCCTCTTACCTGATGAGACTAAACAATATTTTGGGTTTTGATGATAACTTGAGACTGAGAACAACATCCATACATACTGTACCACGTGAAGCTTGGTGATGATGTCATCATGTTACCACTATCTAATTGCTCTTTACCCGGTAACTGCCGTGATGGAGGGGTACAGGTTTACTCTCGGCTTCTAGTACAAACTCTGTGACTCTAGTCTGAAATAGAAACCACTACAAAACTACTGTATGTACAGTACTGTAGATGTGTCTTGTTTATTAGTCTATAGACTCATCCAGACCTTATGTTGCAAGACGTTGTTTACGTTCAGCCTTGTTAGCGCAACAGGTAGCGCTCATAATCTGAAGGTCATGAGCTTGAGCCTCACACAGAGCAAGAGAAATTAGCAACCGTGGTGTTAAGTCTCTGAGTTACTGATCAGAAGGCCAGTTGTTCAAGACCCAGTTCTACTAAGTTGCTGCTATTGGCCCCTTGAGCGCAAGGCCCTTAAACCTGTCTAGCTCCAGGGGTTACTGTCATGGCTGATGCTGAGCTCTGACCCCAGCTTCCTAACAAGCTGTGATATACAAAGGTCTGTTTAAAGGTCCGATATGTTACTCTTGTGAAGCTTGTGTGTTTATGCTTAGTCATTTTACCAAATGCGCTGTTTCGGTGTCTGTGCAAATGAGCTACTACTGAGCCACGCCTGTCCAACTGCAGAGCTGAGCATCGATCCGGGGAAGAGTGATCTTCTTATATATAAGTTAGATCTAACAGTCTAACTTGTTTATTTAAACCCCACCTCATGTTTTGTGCGCACACACTGGATATCTAAAGAATCAGTTAAAGCTTTGGGTTATTGATCATGAGGATGGGGGCTCAAGCCCCAGCACTGCCAAGCTGCCACTGTCAAGCCCTTAAGCGAGGCCATTAACCTTAACCCACCCAAAGGGGGTGTGGTCTCCTGGCTGACCCTGCGCTCTGACCCCAGCTTCCTAAGTGGAATATGCGAGAGAGAGAAAAAAAAAATATTTCATTGTGCTGTAAAGTGTATGTGACAAATAATTCAATCTTAATGAAAAAAATACTAATAAATTTCGCATGAAAGGTCCCAATTACAAGTTAATTCGATGCTGGGGTTAAACATCAAGCTGTTCGTTGTGGACCACATTTTCAGCGAAATCCATCAAATCCCCAGTGTTTAATTGGCTTCTACTTGTGTCCAGCTGGACGTAAATGGACGCTGTAGGTGTAAATACAGCACTTTAGGTGTTAATCCAACACTGGGGAGTTTGCTGTGTGGTTCAACTGGCTCTGCCGCAGCTTGTGTCTGCTTACGAGCATATGCATGAATTTAGCAAAAAATAAACAACTTGCAGGGAGATGTATTATTCTGTATTAATCTGATTTAAGGGAAATTTAGCAGGGTTTTTTTTTTTCCATTGTAAGTGATGTCGAGTCTGATCTTCCGGCAGATTGTGTGCTCGCTGGAGGAGGACGACGGTGCCAGGAAACAGAGACTGGCCTTCAAACTGGAACAGGTGGTCGCCTTCATGAGCCTGGAGAGCTGAGGACCACGTTTCCCAGAGAGCACTGGGACAGTCGTCTGAAAACTAGGGGAAAAAAAACAAAAAAACAACCGAGCCGTGCCTGAGCACCTGTACATCTTCAGTTTTCTCTCAAACGCAAACTTCCTATCAACCAACCAAGCAACCAAGAATCCGCATCGCATTAAAGCTCTGCTTCCTAGATGACTAGAAACGGGCCAAGGAGTGGGAGACTGCTACGTTACCCATGATGCAACAGGGAGGGAGAGAGGGGGGCCTGGGTGTCTGGATGTGCTGCCTGCGAAACCCTCTCTCCTTCCCCTGGGATAATGTATTCTTTTTTTAATTATGTTTAAGTTGCCTTTAAAAATATAGCTGTTAAGCAAAGTGTTTCACCTCCACAACATTGGTGTTCTCATTTTATCGACTAGGGTTGTGTGTGACACTACGATAGAGTCTGAGTGCGGTACCAAAACACAAAGCTTTTTGGTACTTTATCAGACCAGAAAAAAAACTTGAAGTTCATTGAGTTTACAAGACAAAAAAAGAGACACATGCATTGACTGGGAACATTGGAAATCGGGTTTATGGCACAACTGGGACGCCAAATGTCTGTGGCACATTACCAAACTGGAGCTTTGTTAAGGAAACGAGCGCAAGATTAAAAAAAAAATCCTACAGGTTTGACGCCCTTGATGAAAGCACATACACACACACACACACACACACTCTCACACACATTAGTCTGGCTGTGAGGGCTTCCTCTGGGCTTTTTGTGGTTGAGGTTTAAGGATCATTGTCTTTGAAAACAAGCACATGTTCTGTAGCTGTCTCAGATTCATAGCCTCTACTAGAATTCGTCACTGATACAGGGATCATCATGTTGTGTGAAAGAAACGAGTCGTTCACTGCCACAGAGTTTGCAGTTATGCAAATGACATGAGGAATGACGAAAAAAACAAAAAAAAAACAAAGGAGATGATGCGATGACGTAATGGAGGTACGTGGATTTAGGTGGTGAACCCCGGACACGCAACCAAAGGACTATCTGCTATCTGATCCTCGCGAGTGAGTAAGACTTTGTTTGTGCACACGTGAGGAATGCTGTGTAAAGTGGACGGCATCCATCTGAGCTGGGGGAAAAAATCTCTACAAAAATAGACAAAAAAACACAAACAAACAAACGTGACATGTGACAGAGACTCGGAAATGACTTACAAGAAAACAAAAAGTGACACGGACACCTCTGAAGCACCGTTCTGTCCTTCAGCCTCTGACCTTTGACCTTTCTTTTGCCTTGACAGAGTGCTCCATGTGGTGATTTGAGACCTAGTTGTGGAAATCCAACCCTTTGGGTACTTTATCGGCTTTTTTTTAAGCGCATGTACTTCGATTTAAACTTGATTAAAAATGAAAAGAAAAAAAAAAACAATGGAACCTTAGAGAAAAATAAGCCTTGCTAAAATGATGATGTGGATGTGTTCTTTTCTTTCTTTTGCTTGGAAGAACAAGACAAGGGAGATGAAAAAAAAATTAGAAAAAAAAAATCCGTCCATTTAAAGCCACAATTTCTGTTAAGGTGGAACCTTTATCCGACTCAGCCGGTCATCCTCATGTTTTCGTGAAAGTGTTAAATAATAAACAGTTATGATAATACTGATAATAAGATCGATGCCGTAATCGAGTATAGTATATTATACCCTTTGCATGTTTGACCTATTTGGATGTTATGAAATGAAACTGCCTTGCAACCGAAGCTATTTATCCGATACTACTAGGAATTTCTGATTTTTAAGGACTTTGTTTAGACGATCAACAAGTAGATGATCACGTCAGCCGTCATGAAGAAACGTCACAGTCCCTCAGGTAGATTATTTAGCCGTTAGCCGTTATCGCTCGTGTTCACGTTGAACAGCTGCACAATACACGTTACTCTTACTGCTGCACCATGAAAAACATGCAAATGCACCTTTCATTTAATTTTTTTAATACACCTTTGATGAATTTCCTGACCAGGACTGTTTACTGCGATTTTTCAGGTAGCTATTTTTTTCCATTGTAGTAGTTGTTTTTGTGGTGCTTCACTCTTAGAAAAAAAAAGAGATTTAGATCTTTAGTTCATATGTGCTTTAATTCGATTCAGAAAGTTTTTTTGTCAAAATTCTAACACACAATGTAAAATATATATATGTAGATGTTTAAAAAAAAATACAACACGAATGAAAAACAAAAATGAGTATAAAGTACAGGTAGAGGACAGATATGAGGCAGTTGGTTAAGGTTCTTCTTCACCCCCTGAGTGTTTGGTCAATCATCTGGATTGTGAGTTTGATTCCCATTCACCATGCTTAGACGAGAGTGAAGAGAGCAAAGTACTTTCTTCAGAGTGTTATGTCGCTCCCTATCAATGCACGAGTTTGAAAAGCTTTCAGTTCGACGGCTTCACATACAGTACCAGTCAAACCTCTGGACACACCCTCTAATTCAATGCTTTTTGTGATGTATTTTCTACATTCTTGGACAATACTGGATATCTTTTTAAACTATGGAAAAAAAAGTAAGTAACAATGACAGTCGGTTAAGACATGAAGATCAGCTGTTCCGGAAACAGTTACTGTAACGCAAGAACGGTATTTGCAAAACCCATCTGGCTCCACGATGAAACTGTCTCTCATGAAGACCTTTCCAGGAAAGTAAAACCAAAACGTACCTCTGCTGCAGAGGAGAAGTTCATTTAGAGTCACCAGCCTCAAAAATCACCAATTAACAACCAGCACCTCAGATTAGAGCCGTTATGAAGGATTTACAGATCAGAAGCAGCAGATACACATCTTAGTATCAACTGTTCAAAGGAGATTATTGTGTATTTTGGAGAAACACCTTTAGCCTTGTTTTACAGTGTAGAAAGAAATATAAATCAGGAACAGCCATGGAGTTAGAAGGTGCGTCCAAAATGTTGACTGTTACTGTATCTTACGCCGTCTCGGGATGGTAGCGGTTGCTGATAAATAAAAAAAAAGTAGGAAATCAGGTGGATAACAAAAATAAAAAAGGTTTTCGTTTAGAACCCTTCTTGATTATGATTATAGGGTTCTGCACAGAACCTTTCATACAACTGAAGAAAGCTGGGTTTACTTTTGGCATGTTCTTTTTTTCTTCTCGCTGCCTCACATTTCACTTTTCTACAAAAAATAGCCATTTTGTAATGACCGACTTGTGTTTTTATTGGTCGCAGTGACCTGCTGATCAATCAGGTCACAGTTTGGGAGAAAAAACAACAATAGACACAAAGTGCTTAGAAAAATGACCAATATGGAGAGATTGAATTGAAAATATTTAATTGCTAGATTTTCAATTAAAATCTGTGAACTGTGAAGGTTTAGGACGTTCCATGGTGTAGCTGAAGTCACACATCGAATCTACAGCAAAGGTGAACGACCTTCTCTTCACCAGAATTCATTTCTCGATACGAATAAATCTAAGCGAGCTGGGATAGCTACATAGCTGAAATGATTCCTGTTGCTATGGTTACAGCCAAAGAACACAAAAATCTTAGGCCTAACCTTGTGTGACCTTCAAAATGTGACCTTCAATACAAAAAAAAAGAAATCATGAGTATAGTCTAATATTTTTTTATTATATAATGAAATAATGAAAGTACAGTATAAATAGGAGATGATTAAATCTACGACATTCTTACTCAAAGCTCGTGAATATTTTCAACAGTTTTTATTGCCGATAATCGTGCTTCTAGATATAAATGCATAACAAAAAGCAACGCTATCAGACGATAAAAAGTTGGTCAAAATGTCTAAAAATAATACAAGGCTAGTTTTATAGTTTTATTTTCATCACGTAATGAAATTCTGGTTATAGATTTGACCATACTCAAGGTATTTTTACTCCTTAGTATTCAAATCCTTTTTTTTTTTTTTTCTAAGAGTGTATTGATCACAACAAAGCACCAGATGAATGTAAATATTTTAGTTTCTGATTGACTTTGCCTAGAGATGTAGTGAGTTCTCATTGAGATTCATAATTCGTTCCCGTGACTGGTTTGAGCTCGGGTCCACAAATGCTCTCGGAGAGTCACTGAAACACACACACAGGGGTATCAGGAGGCAGAGCTCACGAATTCTGAAACTGCCTGTGATGAATAAGCCTTGAGATTGTGTATATTACTATTATTATTATTATTATTATTATTTAGTCTAAAGCAAGATGAGGATCCAGATTAACCCTCAGTCACAGTATTTCATTGAAGAACAAAAAAGTCCAAACTCAGAAAGCGACTGCCTCTATGATACACCTGTGTTCTGTTTTATATCCATCTTTCATGTACTGCCACGTGTCGCTGGGTAAACCCCAGCCGTCTGTCCTTCCGTCTGTATGACTGTCTGTTTGTCTGTAACGGACCTGATAAAGCTTCCACCTTTAACATTTTGTAAGACTTAAAAATGTCCTTCTAGCTCAGTGTTATAGCAGGTGTTTCAGAAAACCCGTTAGAAAAGAATTTTACTATTTCCATATCGGAGGAGAGATAACAGAATTATCCTAACAGGAAGGAGGAGGAGGGGGAGGAGGAGGAAGAGAAGTGAGACGGGCGGGAAAGGCGAGCTTCTCTAACTTTGTTATAATTAATTGTATACCTGTGTATGTAAATATAATGCATTCCTATTTTGCAGTCAAGGACAAAATACTATTTGTAAAATAGAATAAACTTTATTATGAAAAATCTGGCTTTTTTAAGTGTGTTATTTTCATATCGACAAGATATAGCATGATGAATTTCAAATTCATTTCAAAACCAGGTATGTTCACATGCAAGGTCCCTATTGTATAGTGTTTTTAATCGTCCCTTCATATGGACTTCATATACAGTAAAAGCCATAACCATTACCATAGCTTTTACAAAACTGTGTAAGATGCAGATCCTTTATGAAACGCTTATGCCAACATACGAATGCTTATAGACCTACTGTAACACAATAGCGCATTTTACTTTCATTATACTGTCATAAAGCACTATTTCCAATCATCATTATATGGAGAAAGTGCTTTATGACAGTATAATACTGTAACTATCAAAAACGTTCTATAAGCCTTTCACAAACCATCTGCAATAAAACCTGTAATGCCAGTTTTGACATAAGTCTCTTGTAAAGGTGATTCTTTAGAACATTATTGCTATTTCTTACACTTTCTTAAAGCATGTGATAAATGATAAATAGGAATAGAGCACCATAACAGTGTGATGAATGGAAAATGTCCTTTCACTTTGGGTTACAGGCATCACAGACATTCAGAAGCATCCCTAAGTTGTCATAAGCCATTTATAAAGAATTGGCTGAAAACCTACAGTATAATGTCACCAGATGAGGTTTGACCTGTTTTATAAAAGCTTAATGTGTAATGAAGCCTGTATGTACAGTACTGTGCCCCCTCATTTCTTCACATTCAATTAGATGTAGTTAAATGATGTAGATAAAATAAAAGAAATTGGAACAAATGTTTTATTGGGACAGGGGGCAATTTAAAAATTGTGATTTTTAAGTAACACCCTCAGCAGCGACCTCATTTCCCCTTTCGTCTGTTCCAACCACTAAGCATTCGGCATTACCAGTAGAGTATACTAATCACCAGCCTGGTCATCTGTACATCATCTGCTTTAAGTTAGATGCTTTTTATGTTTGAAAGATTTATAGGTCATTTTGTATCTTAACAAATAAAATACTGGTCAGGTACAGTACAGGGACTGGACTGAAAATGAGAGATGACAAATAGCCAGAAATGAGCCAAAAAAGACCTTCAGGAAGCCTGGAGAACTATTCCTTAAGACTACATTTCAAATACAAGAAATTCTGGCTCTTTGGGGGCAAAAAAATGTATGAGGTCAAGACATTTGCACAGTAATGTAGGTAATGGTAAAATAATGCTATAATGATAAAATAATCAGTGACAATGTCCTGTCTACAGCAATTAATCATCATTATTATGTAAAAAAAAAATCGTTCCTTTCTCGTTTTTCCTAATCACAAATCCTAAAGCTTTACCTCTACCTGTTACTGTAGCACTGACACTGGGGTCTCCTTCTTAAAATTCATATATAAATGTCTCCTTACAGAAATTTCACCATATCATTATCAACTATTGCACATTTTATTTGTTTCGCTAACATTTCTAGGGCTATTTGAATAATAACTAAAGAATATATTCATAACATATTATAAGGTATCCATAATGCATTATACATATTTATAAAAGTAGTTATGTAAATTAATGACCGTTTATAGCACTCTTTTTAATGCATTTATGCATAGGTTAAGTAAGTGATGCTTTTAACGCTTTATATCTGTTTATAATGCACTGTGAAAAATATTCTTAGGAATATTAAGCTGATAAAAATAGAAATAAAAAATAATTATACTTAATTTGTTTATGCCTTACACAGTAACTATGAACTGTAATGTAGAATTATAAAGTTTTCATATAGAATTATTACCTTATGAATGCATTATAACATATCCATCACACACTGCAGGCAATTTGGGAACAACAATTGATCTAATATGCATGACTGTGGGAGGAAACCGGAGTACCCTGGAAAAACCCACAGTTATGCAAACACCACACACGAGGTGGGATTCGAACCCAGACCCTCGACAGTGCTAACCACTGCACCACCTTGATACCAGTATACACATAATGATAGATAACCATGATGCCAAACCAACAGTCATGAGATTCAAAATCAATGTTTTGCAATGACCACTGAACACTCTTGGTGTGACCCACAAGCACAAACCCAAGAATATATATATATATATATATATATATATATATATATATATATATATATATATATATATATATATATATATATTATTTTATATTCTGTATGGAGGAACGCACCAATATTCTCCAAGCTTGCTAGACACCACAGAAACCATTTCATTAAGTATTTATTTTAGATCATAACTTTAGAGAAAAGTAAATGTTTTACTTATAAACGCATTACTTTTTAACATTCAAGTAAGTACAGAATTGTTTATACTTTATACTCAATATACACTATATACACAATTTCAAACCTGCAATGACATTGTATCCAAATAAATATACCTGGTCCCCTGTTGGTTTTGCAGCTACTGTATAATGCTTCCGCTCTTCTTAGAAGGCTGTCCACATCAGCCTTCTGTGGGAATTCGTGTTCATTCATTCTGTAGAGCATTTATGAGATCAGACACCAATGATGGACGAGAAGGCCTGACTCATAATCTCTGTTGCAGTTCATCCTAAAGGTGCTCGATGGAGGTGAGATCAGGGCTCTGTGTTAGGGCCAGTCAAGTTCTTCCACGCTGACCTCATCAAACCATGTTTTTGTGCACTGGAGCACAGTCATGTTGGAATGGAAAAGGGTATACCATTGTCCAAGATTGTCCTTCACTGGGGATAAGGGGTCTGATTGATTGAAACACCTGAATTCAATAATTACCAAGTTTGGCCAGATACTTTTGTCCATATAGTGTACCACTTATTATTCTTTTTAAGAATAAATTACAAGAATAAATACCTTTCAACTACAGTTATGTCAGAGACTGAAGGTTTTCATATTGAATAAAAAGATAAAGTATGAGTTGGCAGGTTGCCAAGATTAAAGAAAATAAAAATCAGCTGTCAATCATACATTGACAGCATACATTTACAACCTACTAGGCGTTATAATTATTATTACTGTTGTTCAATGTTCATTCCCTTTGACATTGTTAATTTTGAGTGTACTTCAGACATATAACAATAAACTCATTCCCATCCTCACTGGAATTTAATTCACATTTGAAGAGGTGACACCATTAGTAGTGACGTGTCACAGATCATTGAACTCTAAAAAGTTGCCCATAAACTGTGAAAGCTATAAACAGAGTCAAAAGGAAAACCTTTTGAGGAGTCAAATTTAAAAGAAATTAATATTTTCAACTACATTTGTTGCTTAACATGCTGTGAAGATCAGTTTAAAGGAAACTTTTAGCTTCAGCCTCCTTGGTGCAGAAACCATGGAGTACTTACAGAGCATTTTCAAATAGTAAGTGTCTGTCGCCCTCTAGTGGAACAGGCAGAGTTAGCATTATGAGGTGTTAATAATATTTTTAAAATAGTTACTTTCCTGTGTAAGCTCTGATTTCCTGACACACGTTTAAAATGAAAATGTCTTCTGAATTCTACCAGTTCCTATTTAAAAAAAAAAAAAAAAAAAAAACCTAGTACATAACAAAAGGAAAGACTTTATTGCGTTTGATGTGAATGTGGTTACGTTTGATTAATGTTCCACACTTCTGTTTGTACAAGTAATACTTCTGAACCTGGATTTTAGATTTCTAACTCATCTGCCCTGTCAGCTTGCTATGGCCAAAAGTTTGTGGACAACTGTAGGTCTCATTCTCCATCATCTTCCCAGCCTCTCAAAGCCGATTTTCCAGACCAGCCGTCCTTGATCCTGTCTTGACCTATTCTGTGCCTTGGACACTTGGTCTGCTTTATCTGGTACTTCGCTCTGTCTTCTCGACACATTCCCCTTGACACCCTGAGCTCACTACTGCTCATGTAGCTGAATGAACACACTTCCACTGAGCCAAATCTATTTGAAAGCCGCAGATGCAATGAGATGTTCAAATGAATCAGGTGTCCACATACTTTTGGTCATATAATGTAGGAGGCTTCGATTTGTGAATGATTAAAATTCAATATGTAAAATTCAATATGTGAACTATTTTTCCAAGAGAAAAAAAGTTGAGAAATGTTTTACTAATTTGCCATCATTAACTATATTACCATATTACACATATTGCATTGGGTTATGTTATGACATCTTATTCGGCTGCTATTATTAGATTAGACTAGTATTTCCCATATTCATCTGGTCTAATACAGTGGTGTTATTTACCCTGACCAGCAGAATGAACAATTTTGGTTGGAAATTACCATATAAAAAATATTGGATGTGGAAATTGCTAGAGTTTAAATGAATGTTAGAAACAGAAAATGAAGTCTGTAAATATTATTATTAACAACATTTGTGGATGAAAGTAATAATGAAGATGAACGAACAGCCACAGTGTGAGTTTGAAGGTTGTGGTAGCAATATTGGGCTTTTGGTTTTGTTTAGTTTAGTTTTTGTTTGTTTGTTTGTTTGTTTGTTTGTTTGTTTGTTTGTTTGTTTGGCACAGAATGATTATATAACAATCTACTTTATGTTACTGTAAGTCATCCAAAGGTCTATTAAAAAATGTAATAATAAACTGAGAAACGCAATAGGGACCTCATATGCACATGAGACATCTGCACTATCAGACATCAACTCCATCATAGCAAGGCGACGATATTGTGGTCCCTATGATGTCACAGTGCTACTGTCATAGTTCTCAGGCCCTAATAAATAGAAAAAAGCTCAAAGAATTGGAGCAACCATGTTGTTTTTGTTATAATGTTTAGGCAGCTTTTTGAATTTATACAGTGCCATTTCTCAGACTTTGGGGCTGTTCAGATGTTGCATCTGTTGTATGCTCAATATCATTTTTTTTTTTTTTTTAAATATAAATAGAGATTTATAATCCCAACTTTTCAGAATGATGCAACCAATTAGTTAACCAATTACCATCAGCTGGTAAATTTGTTTGTATGTTTTTCATGCTGAACGATGAGGTGCGCCAAAACACAACTCTTGGCATGTTTTTTCCACTTATTTCTTTAAAGCGCCAGTTGCTTTGGTTTAAGGATCTGATTGTAGTGTCGAGCTGTGGCATTTCTTTTTGGCTCAAATATATTTTGTCTCAGACTGCCTTACACGTGAATGTACATTACTTGTAAGTCAGAATCAAATGTAATAAAAGTAATTTGCTTATCACCAACCATTCTGGACCTTTGAACTTAAATCGAAATAAGATCCAAACCTAGCTACTGTAGGAGGTGACAGCGGCTGACTTGTGATGAACGTGACACAGAGCACCTGGCCAAAAGCTTAAATATGCTCTCTGTGGTGATGATAAACAGAGTAGTTTAGACACATAATTTTTAGAAACAGTGAACCAGACAACATGTGTGTGTTTGTTTGTGGTATAATTATAGATTCCAAGCCAAATGATTAAAACAAACAAACAAAAAAGGCTAGTTCTTATAAAACATTTATTTTTTGTTTTTGTAAACTAAATTTATTAACATAAAACATGACTAATTCAGTTTCTTCTATCGAAAGCAATTCCATTTTATTCTTTAATTTCTATGTTTCTTAATTTTACATTTAAAAACAAACAGCAAACAGAATGAAAACATTACAATAACACAGTATCCACAGTCCTTAAAAAAAGAATCTAACAAAAAATTACATTATTAAACAATTGGCATACCCTTAAGAAAAAATGGTGGTGGGTTGGGGGCATTTGGGGCAGTTAAATATGTACAGTTGTCTTGTCTTTGAGATTGTCCTGTTGGATTGTCCAGATAGGCAAGAAATGGATCCCAAAATTCCTGATAATTTGTATGGTGTGTAACTTATTATTATTAATATTTCTATCTTGATAGACACAATTTCCAACATCAACCTTGGAAAAGATGGAGGAAAGTGAGTTTTATAAATCAGGCTTTTGGCCGTGTTCATACCAAAGCAAAGCATCAAAGAGATCGATAAGGCTTGAGGTAGATTAGGTGCAGGTTCAAGGTTTCCTTTAAAATATTACACCTGTCACACTGACTGAGCTGAAACACATTGATGAATCTTGTGCGGTTCAGATTTTAATGAAGACCGTGTAAGACTATTAACTGGACCAAATGGTGTCTAGTATTAATTAAATAAGAATGCATATTAGTGTTTCGTATTTAAGCTTAAATTCGAAGGGTTTTTTTTACCTCAACTTACTAAAATTATATTTGATTATATTCTATGGCTGTGAATATTTCCACTTTTAATTAAGTGCGTAATCTTTTTTCATGCATAATCTTTAGGCTACTTTCACATAAGTGTACTGTATGGACTCAGGACTATATCCAGCTGTTGTGACGATAAAAGAAACATCTGCAAAGTCTAGTTGGTTTACTGGTTTCATCGTTCATGTGCAAAACCTTTATTTTGAAACTTGAAAAATCTCCCTGTCTCGTTTCTTTGGCCATGTTGGAAACTAATTTCTGCCTTCACCCGCCGAGCCGCAGCGAATGGAGACAGATCCGTGAACACTATGGGACGCGTTATTGTTTCTCGTTCATTGTTTTGTACGTAAACAAAGTGATTTTATGTTTTAGTTTTTAAAAAAAACTAATTGATGGTTTGATTTCGTTTGTGCCAAATATGTCGGCCGCAGAGGATGCACAGAGCCCGGAGCAGCTGAATAAATTTGAGAAACTGTCAGGGAGCCTTCCTCTCCGAGTGGCAGGTCAGTGGAGACACAAACAACAACAACAAACAACAACACTAATAAAAAATAAAATAAAACCGCTGGTAATATAATGATGATGCCAAGATATACCAATAAATAAATTGATAATAATAAGTGTTACGCGATAGAAATGTGTGTCGTGTCATTAGCTTAGCGGATGTTTGCTTAACTAAACGTTAACGGCTAGTTATTATCGGGTTGCTCTTGCTAGCTAGCTGTCCTGTACGCTAGCTAACTCAACTAGCCAGACACATTATTATTATCGTCATTATTTGTTTTTGATCATCTGTCAGTAAAGGCTAATACATCATTCACTCATTCGTCTGTATGTCATAAGTTATTAAGGACTGTACTAGTCAATCTCGTTAACTAGTTCTGTGCGGGTGCGCGCGCGTGTATATGTGTGTGTATATATACATACGTATAAATGGTTAGCTTAAAGCTAACTGCGCGCGCTCCGACCTCTGCAAGATTCCTGTCAGGGGGAAAAAATGTTCTCCTACTTTCTGTCTATATGTATTTAGATTTGTTTGCTGATTTGTTGTTTTGCTTGATTATAATTATTGTTATTATTGTACAAAATTCACATCACTTGTGTGATGAATTCCTGTATAACAGTGCAAAGAAAAGAAAAATATAAATGATTTTGACCTTCATGACAAAATAATTGAGTCGGAATCTCAAAGCAAAATCTATATAGGTGGTACAGTTTAATATCGATGGGGAATCATCGGTCATCACGATATCCAAGTGCGATTCTGGACCTTCTTACATTTTAATTTGGGACCCCTGTGTTAGAGGAGATGAGAAGAAAATCAAATGTTTTTTAATACGGGTGATCGATAGAGAAAAGATTATTCATCATAACTAAATGATGAATAACTGAATAATGTCTTTCCGTGTATGATGCCCTTTTCTCCATCGACTACACACTCTGCATCATGTATATAGATAGGGTGTAACAATTATTACGATTACTAATGGTTGCAATTTATTAGAAAGCAATTTGCATTAAAACGGGACAGACAATACGAACATTTGATTTAGGCCGCAGCTCTGATCATTTTAAAACCAGTCATGGATTAATCATACGTCGTCCTTTCATTCTGATCATATTTGTAATTTATGATTTATGTAGTTTTTAAATCTGTTTCTTAAAAGATAAAATGATTGCCATAAGAATAAAAAACATACAGTACTGTATAAAAGTCGTGATCACATACAGTATTGTTTCCAAAGTGCCAGGCTTCCTTATATTTTTACTGTTGTCTTAAGGAATAATGCTCGAGGCTTCCTGAAGTACTTATTTGTCTCTCATGTTCAGTCCACTCCCTGTACCTGAGCAGTTTCAGAGGAATGTTTGATGATGAGAGAGGAAATGAGGTTGCTGCTGTGGTTGCTTTTATATTTGTTTAGGCACTGTGCAGCCTGTTGCTTTAAAAGATTTTTCCCACTTCTTTGACTTAATCTACATCATTTAGTTTGTTTAATATGAAGAAATGTGTGTGTGGGGGGGGGGGTCAAAACCTTTGCACAGTACTGAACTAACAGCGAACTTTCAGTAGAATATTTTTTTGCATAAAAAGAACTATAATGTCTACAGAATGTATATTTATATATCTTTAAAATGAACATTTTACAAAAAATAAACCAGTGAAAAAAATGTATTAAGTATTATTTAAATGATAGTGATAGTTCTTGTCTTTTATATAAACGTTTAATAGGATACTATTTATCACAATGTCAACATTATATCGTTATATTGACCAGCATTACTTTACTGTTAATGTCTACAAACATCTATAATCTTTTTTTTTTTTTAAGACAATTTATGCAGTCTAAAAGCAGTTTTTATTTAAGAATTGTGAAACTCCAGCTATATAAAATTATTTGCTTACCAAGATTGAGCTTTTTTTTTTTTTTTTTCTTCTTCTTCTCCTCAGGTTATTTAACAAGTTACTGACCAGTACAGCCAATCTAATTTCAATAATACTCTCAAAGATAAACAGACCCTTTAGGCAGTCTACTGCTTCAAACTAATTTTATTTGGAGAGTGCACCTCCCAACAAAATGTGAACTATTATTTCCAAAATGAAAACAGTCATGGATGAATAGTGTGTTTAAAGAAATTTGCGCAAACTTGCGCATTACAGGAACTCGGCCCATAAGGTATAGATCTTGGTCCAAACCATTACCACATGTTTGCGGCCATTAAAGGACGTGAAGCAGGCAGTCCGATCATGGCTCTCTCTGGCGTACTGAGAGAACTTTCTACCTTGATGGTATCCAAGCACTAGTGAAACACTGGGATAGGTGCATAAGTTTAGCAGATGATTATATAGAGAAATAAAGGGAGCTTTTATTCTCATATTTGTGTTCTGTTATTCTGCACAATCAAAAGTCCCAGTTTGACTTGTACATAACCTCTTGTGAATTGTTTTGCATAAAAAATGCTTTAAAAACCCGTTTTCTTAAGGCTTAAAGGGTGTTATATCATTTAGCATGTGAAATGCCACAGTTTCCGTGATGTTTTTCCAGCGCTTGAATGTTTTCTCTGAAATAGTGCTTTATTTCAGAGCATTTGCATACGCCGATTGTGTTACTGTTCATGTACACTGTTCACATTGTCTGGATTTTGGAGCACCCTTTGGAATTTTATTTTTTTTGTGGTGGATAAACAACTGTTTCATATTTCTTCAGCATTCCAATATTTTCTGAGTATTTTAAAACTAACCCTCGTTTGTGGGCGTTACAGTGAATTTGAAGTGGTAGGCTGATTCGTGTGTTTGCGTGCCTGGTTGGTTTGTGATGACTGGGGACAATTCCACTTGACCATGAAGACGGTCTCGGACCCGGCAGATGCAGACAGGTGTTCTATGATGCCTCTTGACTGCATTCATTTAATAGTTCAGGACCAACAGTTTTGTACCTGAGTCTCCAATAATGAAAGTGGACTCCATATTAATTTAAACACCTCTCCTGTTAGACTGAACTTCCAGGATCCTAACATGAGGTTCCCTGTTGAGTCTGGTACCTCTCAAGATTTCTTCCTATTGCCATCTCAGGGTGTTTTTCTGCTGACGGATACTTTATTGATCCCGAAGGAAATTCATGAGGTTCATCAGAGCTCTAACTTTAGCATTTGCACAGAAAATTGATATAATCAGTACCTCTGAATCGTAACCACCCGTTAAGGTTTTTGTCCTGAGCGCAGACTAGTGTTAATTTAGGGATAAATATCCCTGTTAGTTTTTAATCATATTTTATCCTTTTTTTTGTTTAGTAAAGTTTTAGTCAATTCAAAGTCTGGGCATTTTAGTCTAGTTTTAGTCAATGAAATCGTAACATTTTAGCAAGAAGATTATTATTAATTAACCCTACAGTCAATCTAGTCTTAGCTTAACATTAAAAAAAATTCTTTTCATCTGATGTTTTCAGCGAATTATATTTATTTTTAACCGTCACAGCAACTGCTGCATGTCCATATATTTTTTTAATACAAAACAATAGGAGCAGTATGAACAAAACAGAGTTTTGAAAAAAAAAAAAAATTCATGAATTTACACACTGTTGTAGTGTAGTGATTAGTATTACTACTAATACGCCACGCACCGCAATCCGGGAAACACCGCTGCTCGTGCTGTAATGATGCTGTAACCGCACCGCAGCACATTGTGACGAAAATTACAAGTTGACGAAAATAAAGACAGATGTTTATTTCTTTAAACCACATTTTAGTCTCGTCTTTTTTCGTCAGCGATATTGCATGCTGACTTCGTCACTGTTAATTGATATCCGTGACGTCTAGCCATCGTCTCGTCTAAGTCCCGCTAAAAAAAAGAAATCAACACTGGCGCAGACAATTTTTCCAGAACATCATTCAGGTTCGAGATTAAACGATATATTTACATATTTTGTGTAACTGTAAATAGTTAAAAGGAAAACAAATAGTGACATGTGATACATTAATACACAAATAATCGTTATTGTTATCAAAAACACTAAATGTCTGCTTCACGTCGGGCTGGACGACACCTCGCGTGACCGCGCACTTTTCTTTTTCCTACAACAGTCTGGAGTGTGTTATCTCGCTCATCTGCCAAGAGTTAGGATGTAGAATTTATTACCGAATGTCACACTTTTTTTTTTTTGTTGTTGTTTGTTTGAGAATACAGTGTTATGGAAAATTTGAGAGACGAGTTGTTTCCTGTTCTCATTTATGGTTTAGCAGCAATGAACGTTTCCTCATCACCACCACCACCATCATCTCTCTCTCTCTCTTGTGCTCTAAAAATAAAACAACACAGCTCTTTCATCCTAGTGGAAACTCGACAACTGTACATATTTGATAAAAAAAATTGCATACATATCAACTTTACAGTTGGAACTGCGGTCCAAGGCGTGTGATTATACCGAAATAACGAGCAATCAATCTAACCAATCAAACAGAAGAAGTCAGCTTTCTTGTAGCATTATTATTATTGTTGTTGTTATTATTGCTATTATTATTATTATTATTATTATTATTATTATATACAGTGGAACCTTGGATTACGAGCATAATTCATTCCAGAAGCGGGCTTGTATTCCAACACCCTCGTAAATCAAAGCAAACTTCCCATAATAAATAATGGAAACTCAAATTATTCATTCCACAGCCCAAAAAAATAATTAATACAAAAAATAAAGTAAAAATAAAACAAATTAACCTGCACTTTACCTTTGAAAAAAAAAAGTTAAAATAAATCCTGACAGATAAGTGTTTTCGTGTGTGTGAAACACACACATTAACAGAAAGACTGTTTTGTCTGTAAATTATCAAGGAAAATTGCTAATGACACGCGCGTGAGCGCATACTAACGGAATCACTGTTGTAAAGTAAAACAAACAAATGAACCTGCACTTTACCTTTGAAAAGAATCGGGACAGAGCAGTGTTTCTGTGTAGAGCAGAGTGTGAGTGTGTAGGTGTCTGAAGCCGTGAAGGGGTGGGTGGTGTAAAGACAAGAGTGTGTGTGTGTGTGTGTGTGTGTGTGTGTGTGTGTGTGTGTGAGAAGGGGCACGGTGTCAAATTACGCGCACGCACACATGACAGAGAGAGAGAAAATGGATCTTTAACCTCTCTAATGAGACTTGCTTTTTCTTTTACATGCGCGCTGTACATACAGACACAAAATAAAATATGTTTTACACACACACATGGGGTCACAGTGTTATAGTAAACCGTATACGCGTGCATGGATGTTGATTATACCAGTAAGAGACGAGCAGCAGGGGGAGACGATTACTCACAATTCTGCAGCGCAAGAGAGAGAAAAACCGTTGGCTCAGTTGTGATCACGTGGCGTTCTGCATCAAAACAAGAAGCGCATGCGTGATACATGATGCTCGGTACTTGTAAACCAAGACTTGTTCATTTTCCAAATCAAAATTTATTAAAAATCTTTGCTCCTCTTGCGGAACACGCGTTACTCGTAATCCGAAGTTCCACTGTATCAGTTATTGCTTGGTGATTTTTCTCTTTTCCCCACGTTGTTGTAATAACGTTTTACCTGCACCGTCTGCGTGTGATTTGCTCTGGTGTATTTTTGTGAATGCAGCGCTGCTTTGAAACTGGGGCCTTGATTTGATTTATTTATTTATGTATTTATTTTATTTGCGTAAACTCTCTCCAGAGAGACTGAGAGGGAGAGAGAGAGAGTGATGCGATTGTCGTCTTCATCAGCTGTCTTTTGTTCCAGACGAAAGCGTTCATTTTAAGAACGGAAAACACAAGTTGTGGCGTGCATGTATGTGTGTGTGCGTGTGTGTGTTCTGTTTATCTGCGTTGTTGTTGTTGTTTGTTTGTTGTTGTTATTTTTGTTTGTCTGATTTGCGGTGGTGATTGTGGTGACAGGCTCTAAGAAGAAAGCTTGCTGGCTTCAGGCTCGACGAATCCTCGCTCAACCTTGCTCCAGCCTGCGGATCCCTAACAGGTTTTTAAGAGAAGGTGGGTAACGCGCCAGAACTGAAACCCCCACCCCACCCCCTCCCACATATCCTGAAAGTGGACTCGTGGGAGCGTGTTGAATTTTCCTCCTCCCCTCCTCCTCACGATCGCCTTCTCTCTCTCTCTCTCGAAGCTTAGCTTTGTTTTTGGTTTTTTAAAAGTCGACATCGCCAGTTTATCAGGCTCGGGATTATCTCTGTATGTGTGCGCGTGTTTGTGTTTAGAAGTGCATAAGTACTCACACCTGTTTTTATCAGCTGAATCAAACGAGACATTATTCCAGTCAAGATTTGCAAGAGCATATCGTCTTGTCTTTGTCCGTTTCATTTCATCATCTTCACAGTCAACTCTTCTTTTCATTCCACAGAGTCTTCGAGACGACCCTTGCCCAGTCTAACTAACGTCTTTGTCTGTATTTGTCCACCCAGCCCTATTTTTTGAAAAAACGGTTCACGGATGCTCTGTACGCCTCCGACTGCTTGCGCATCCTTGTTAATCAAAAGAAAAGGTTCTTTCCAACAGATTTCCTGAGATTTAACGTTCATTAAGCGCCAGTCGAAGGGCGAGCACGCATGTCCCGTCCTCACCACTACGTAACTCGTGTTTTCACAGGTCTTAGAGCCCCGCCGGCACGGAGCGGACACCGCTGCGTCGCCGACAACTCCAATTTATACGTCTTCGGCGGCTACAACCCGGACTTTGATGAGTCGGGCGGGTCGGAGAACGAGGATTACCCTCTGTTCAGGGAGCTCTGGAGGTATCACTTCGCGACAGGGACGTGGCAGCAGATCCAAACAAAAGGCTACATGCCTACAGAGTTGGCCTCCATGTCAGGTAATCCGACACGTCACGGTGATGATGGTTTGTTCGTCGTACGTGTTTACATGTCGTGATTAACGAGTTGTGTGTGGTTTTTGTTTATTTTGGTTGTTTTTTCCCCCAGCTGTTTTGCACGGTAACAACCTGCTCGTGTTTGGCGGTACCGGAATCCCGTTTGGAGAGAACAACGGGAACGACGTCCACGTCTGCAACGTTAAATACAAACGGTGGTCTCTGCTCAACTGCCAAGGGAAGAAACCCAACCGAATATACGGACAGGTGAGAACGCCACGCCTTCACTCGTACACCACTCTGTTCCGTCGTTTTACAAACGCATCATGATTCTTAGGTTTAAACTTAAACTCCTAAAACGAGTTAGGAGGCGATGTGACTTAGGGGTGCTCCGATCAGGGTTTTAGGGCTGATCACAGAATTCACAATCGGCTGATACGCGATCGAGGGTTTGGGGATTTTCCATGTATTTCTGGAGCTCCAAGTGGCTCTTTCATCCCTCTATTGCGACACCTGTGACACTGGAAAATGTATTTTACTTTAGTTTTAGTTGTTGTTTTTTTTTTTTATCTTTTAATGTAATTTCAAATTAAAATTGAAGATTAGAAACATGTTTGAAAAATTTTCCGTCACTCGAAATACGCGTCACAACCCCCGATGTGCGACACCAGCTGGTGCGCAATTTATATGAACAGTCTCTTTACGTTATTTATTTATTTCTTTATTTATTTATTTTATTCATGTCAACAGCTGAGTATTTTATTTGAAAGTAACCTGACTTCTTTTTATTATTATTATTATTATTATTATTATTTATTTATTTCTCTCAGTGTTCTAAATGTTTTTCTTGGCATGAAGAAATAAGATAAATTTTCTGTAGATTTCATAAATGCACAACTTGACTTTGCATGTTTCTAATTTGGCGTCTTGACGACTTAAAAGTCTGGGTAACATTCCTAGCCTGGCGACAGCATGGTCATGTGGCTGTTCGCTCATCACATTCGTTATTTTGCGTCATCGCAGTAGTATCGGTTTCTGTGATCGGCTCGTCGGGAGACGACCGATCTGCGATGATAAAGTGATTGTCGGCCGATCGATCTGAGCACCGTTAGATGAAACCCATGTTTTACCATTTAAAAAAAAAAATCCATCAAAGGTAATAATCAATTTATTTTTGCAAATTTTAAAGCAACAATTACAAGCAAGGCAAAAAAAAAAGATCGGTAAAAATTTCAATTCAGAAATTTAACATGAAATAGCTTCAGTTGTTGAGAACAAATTGAATAAATCAGGAACCCAGACTGCGATCGTACGTATACAGAGTTGGAGCATCAGAACTGTGCACTGTCCTTGTGTGTAATTTATAGTGTGTCGTTCTCTCCACTCTGTTTAAGGACGGTTCTGTAGGTTTTTCATTCTCGGGAAAGCCTTAACGGTTCTGTGAAGAAACAAGCATAAAACAGTAATTATTCAAATTCATCAGTGAGAAACCTGTTTTATAAAAATGTCAAATGTAGTTATAGATATTTCTAAATATATATTTTTCCTAATACGGTGGAACCTCGGTTTTCTCTTTTTCTTTTTAGTTTTTTTACCTTTGGTTTGTACGTGGCACCAAATTTATTAATTTTTTGACTGAAGATCTATACAAAGAGATTTATTTATTTTATTTTTTCCCCCTTGTTCTGCGCTGCACTGTTGCGCAACTGCACTGCGTCATCGTTCATCAGGTGTAGCGCGCTGTTCGGCACGGTTTTGGTTCAGATGATACTTCTCAGCAAAGGCTTGGATGTCACTTCACTTTGAGCCAAATTCTTTTTGTCATGTGCGCGATGATATGTTCATTATTGGAGGCATTCGTGAACCGAGGTTCCACCGTATGGAGAAACATTTATGTGGATTTGTCTTGCAGTTGTGAGCTCCTATGCACATCTCACTTCTTCATACGTGTAACACCTCTAACACGAAGCTTTCCAAGAGAGCCCGGCACTAACAGACGTTGTTTCTGGTGTAGGCAATGGCCATCATAAACGGCTTCCTGTATGTGTTTGGAGGGACGACAGGTTACATTTACAGCAAGGACCTTCACAGACTGGACCTCACCACACGCGAGTGGATCCACCTCAATCCATACAACCCTCCGGACGAACTGCCCGAGGAACGGTGAGTGACCGATCACAACCGGAATGAAAAACAAAATGTTGCTTACAAAATTCTATAGAGAGTGTGTTTTGTCTTACACATGGCTTGTATAGAAACACTCTAGTTTAGATTGATTATACTGATTAATTAAAACACCAGCACGTTGTATAATAATAATGATCATAAATCACTCATCTAATGACCAGCTTTGTCTTGAACAGATACAGACATGAAATAGCACATGATGCAGTGCGAATTTACATCCTAGGAGGAGGAACCTCTTGGACATCCTACCCTTTAGACAAGGTAAAAAGCGTGTGTGCACTTTTTCACATGGTTGTCTCTGAGGCCTCGTCCCTACATCACTGCTCTTTTATTGATCTGCTCTTTCAGATTCATGCGTACAATCTGGAAACAAATTGGTGGGAGGAGATCAAAACGAAGCCTCATGAAAGAATAGGTTTGATTTTCCTTTAGAGTTTTATAATCCTCTTATGGCATTATGGGCAGATTGTTGAGTTTGTTTTTTAATTTATGATCCTTCTCCGCCAGGGTACCCAGCGCCCAGGAGATGTCATAGTTGTGTCCAGATAAAAAATGGTAAGTCACGTGGATCGCGCCTGAGCGTCAGATGTACGTTTGTATTTGTGAGTCGTTATTGATTGCTCGTGTCTGCAGATGTATTTATTTGCGGGGGTTATAATGGCGAGTTGATCCTGGACGATTTGTGGAAGATCAACCTGCAGACGTTCCAGTGGACTAGGCTACCTGTAGTGATGCCCGAGCCGGCTTATTTCCACTGTGCTGCTGTCACACCGGTGAGTGTGCACACAACACACACACACACTTTATTTCATAGATGAACATCCAGGGCATTTTTATATTTTCAATATCACTCATCAAGCCAAAGTTATACAGCAAGTCCCCGACTTACAAACATCCGAGTTGTGAACTTTCACAGATACGAACAAGTTGCAGAAGTAGTAGTCATTTTTCTTTTTATTGTTTATTTACAGTTGTACTGTACCACCATTTAAAGGTAAAAATAGTTGAATAAATGTTTAATGCTTTACATTGTACACGTGTGTCAAAGGGGGGTGTATAAGACACCGACCTGCGCACGTTCTCTGGTTCTCATAAGTCTTTAAACAGTGTCATCGATAGGCAGATGTCATCTTGCATGTGTCGGCATTTATGGAAGGAGTCTCCAGTGTCAGTGCTTTGAAATAGCATTGCTGTACCTTTTAGGATTTCAAGGGGTCAAGACTTTTTGCACAGTGCTGTATGTTATGTAAAAGTAATCTTGTTGTGGACATGGGATCATAAAAGCATATATACGGTGCTGTGAATAAGTATTTGCCCCTTCCTGAGGTTTTTTTTTTCTTTCCCTACATGTTTGTCACACTTTGAATGATTTAGATCATCAAACAATATTTAACATTACACACAAAGATAACCTGAGGAAATACAAAATAGTTTTTTCAATGATGATTTTATTTATAATAATTGCCCCCAACCCAAAAACCTAATAACTGGTTGTGCCACCCTTGGTAGCAATGACTGCAATCTGTTTTTTTTTTTTGTGAAGACTGATAATGAGTCTTTCATATCACTGGGGAGGAATTTTGGCCCGCTCTACTTTTGAGAATTGTTTTAGTTCAGCCACATTAGAGGGTCTTCGAGCAGCCTGTTTAAGGATCTCAGTCCTTAAGTTAAGTTCGGACTTTGACAAGGCTGGTCCAAAACCCTTTTTTTTTTTTTGAGCCATTTAGAAGTAGACGGGTTTGAACAGCTTTTTTAAAAATGTACTTAAATGAAATCCTCATTTCAAAACTGCAGTTGGTATTTACTTGGGATAACTTTAAGATCATTAAACAAATCTTAATATTACACAATCATTTAAGTGTGAAAAATATGCAAAACGTTTTTATATAAATCAGAAAGGGAGCAAATGTATTAGTGGATCCTTTTATTTAATTGCAGGTGTGCACATCTGTATACCCAGAGATCTCTGGTCTGATCAGCTTGTAATGGAGTTTAGTTTCTCTCTCTCTCTCTCTCTAACCTTCTGCATGTTGGTGCTCTAGGCTGGCTGTATGTATATCCACGGAGGCGTGGTGAACATCCACGAGAACAGGAGGACCGGCTCTCTGTTTAAGATCTGGCTGGTGGTGCCGAGCCTGCTGGAGCTCTGCTGGGAAAAACTGCTTAAATCGTTCCCTCATCTGGCTCAGCTCTCAACCCTGCAGCTACTCAACCTGGGCCTCACACAGGAACTCACCGAACGCTTAAAATGAGGTTTACCAGCCGTGCACGTGGCCACGCCCTCAGTTACGGAGCGGAGGATGGACGACACACCTGAGCCAGTGTCTGAAGATAAGGAAAATAGGATTGATTCGTTTTTTTTCTCCCCCCCAGAACATTTCCTTTCCTTCTCCGTCTGCAATCCATCCTTATAATGTAGCCTGCCTTAAAACCAAAAACTGTGGGATGATTCTCCCCCTAATCTGTTGTATTTTTAATTAATTTAAGATAACGTAGTCGTTTGGGGTCCCCCCCCCCCCCCTCTCATAACTCGCTGGGGTTTTTTTTTTTTCTTTCAGCCTTCACTGACTGTGGACGAGAGAAACTCGGCTCGTGTTTGGGATACGAAAGCTGCAACTAAGTGGAAAGAAAAGAAAAAAAGTCTCAAAACGAACATGTGCAATGCCAGGTTTGTGTGTGTAGCAAAGCGGGTAATCGCTGTGCTGCGTTGGCTGAATGTTGCGTGAATGTTGTTTAGCAGTCACACAAACACTGCTTTAATCTTCATCCTTTTTTTTATTATTATTTCTATACTACAAAAAAAAAAAAAAAAAGGATTGTCACATCGTCTACAGGAGGTATTTTTCTGTTCAACATTCGTCTGATCCAGATCTTTATTCACTGTGAATAAGGTGCTCTTTCATTTACTTTTAATGCTTTTAAAAATAATAAAATGTTTTTGTTTTCCCCCCCTCTGCCAAATTTGCACTCCCCTTAAATGATGACGTTAGATAGTTAAACTGATTCAGTGCCTTTTCCAGGAATAACTTACAGTAAATGTGCTACGTTTCAGTCTCGACAGTGTCCGTGTCAATAATGCGCCTTGGAGTAAGCACTTTATCTTTTTTAACTTTGAATTATTCTTTCAGAATTTTAGGATTAGGCGTATACAGTATAAACCCTGACGCTAAACCTAGTAAACCTAATTTCGTTGTGGAAATCTATACTTGCATCAGTCCACTCATATCCACGGTGAGGAAATAAAAAAACTGATACGTGACGCTAGGAGGCGCTGCACTAAATAAACAGGACGACACTAACCACAATCTGCGCAAAAAGAGCAGTTTAATGTTAATTATCAGAGTAAAGATTTTCTGTGGCGGCACATGGTAACTTGTTCCCTAATTGCCTACAGTGTGTCATGCCCCAACACACCCATCTCACTAGCGTATAGTCAGACTGTTAAGTACGGTTTATCAGAATTCTCTGGTGTAGCGATTCATTTCTTGCGGAAAGATTGGAAATGTAAACGTTAAATTTTTTTTTGCCGGTCATCGTGAAACATCAGACGGTCACTCGCGATGCCAAACACTGCGAGTCAAACCGCATGGGTGAGATGAAAGGGGTGTAAAAGAGTCCTGGTGTAGGCTTCAGGCCCCTTGTGACCCTGTATACAGGATAAAGTGGTATAGACAATGACGGAGTGAGCATTTCCATAAGAAAGTCAAGAGCATAACAAGTCAACTGATACAACACTTTAAAACAAAAGGTATCTTTAATAGAGAGAGCGAGGAGGATGTCTGATCCAAGCACTCTGCACCGTACAGGTGGGTGTGGTCATTAAAGATAATCATGTGAATCTGAGTACATGGGAATCTGAAGCAAGTATAGAGACACAGCACTTCATTTCTGTGAGCATTATGACACGCATCTTACTAAAGCTACTGTAGAAACGCTTCAACGTCACCATAACGAGTTCTTCACTTGTAGCAGACTGCAGCAACCAATGTTAACTGAGCAAAAGATAAATTAATATCATCCATGGTTGATTAATACCAAGTAGGTTAATTGAGAGTGTCAGGATCTGGTTAATTAGTTTAACTGAACAAATTCATCAACTACTTTAATATGAAGCTCTAAGCCAGTCATCATCCTATAATTTAAACTCTGTTGCCTTTTAAAGCTAGTTGTATCTTCTGTCTTTTAGACAAGGTTGTATATGCTCGTCTTTTTTCTTTGTCCTTTTTTATTTTTCTCTGCATGCCTAAATGAATGAGTCTTGAGAGTATAAAGCATCCCACTGGATTCTCCCACTGGCGATGTGGTTTTAAGGCAGCACTTGCATAATTGTGTTTATTTTGTGTTAATGTTAGGAAATCAATAAATTTATTGATTCAATAAGTTGTGTGTATTTGGCTCTTTCTGGAAGTCTCCTATTCTGGAATTGGGAACCCGGCTAAGTGTACTCGTGAATATATATATATATATATATATATATATATATATATATATATATATATATATATATATATATATATATATATATATATATATTTTTTTTTTTTTGGCTGCTGTTGGTGTAGTGACTTGTGTTAGTGTAGACACTAGTTAGCTGCTAGCTTACAATTGCATCAACAAGCAGAAACTTTTTTCCCCCTCCAAATAGATAGAACCTGCTGTTCATGAAGAATGAAGTAGTGTTATTTCCTTTCATACCACAAGAGGGCACCATCCAACTGTCATACACAGCTCAACACCAAACTAAATTGTTAGATTCTCATAAATGAACTGCTGCACCTTGAGCTGGCCGATGTGGTGGTACAAAAGTGTGCAACACAAGTGGCAGTGGTTTAAAAAGAATAAAGCAATAACTTAAACCTGAAAGCTTCAGTAGTAATAAAAAGGCATAAAATGTTTGTATCCTGACACTCCAATACTTTGTCTCTCAGCTGTTCCCTTTCAGGGGTCACCACTGCAAATCATCTGTCTCCATCTAACCCTATCCTCTGCATCCTCTTCTCACCACATTGTCCTTTAAAAAAAAAAAAAAAAAAACTTAAAATTCTGCACCAATACATTTCTCTCTGAAATGCCAATAAATTCTTATGAAGCAAACCCCTGGTCATATTTAAGCGACCACTTTGATTTCAAGCACAACAAAGGGAACAGATTTATCATGCAAGGCTGTTCAACAACGGAGTAGCGTAGCAGAGCGCGGGGGACAGCGGGCAATAGGAAACGTTGTGCTCGCAGACAGAAGAGAGGAAAGCGGGCGGGAGCTTCTGTACAGTTAAAGGCTAGCCGACCTCCGATTCAACAACTCCCTCCTTGGCCAACATCCGCTCTCTGGACAATTAAATGGACCTGCTACGTTTGATGATTAATGCTCACTCAGAGATGAGGTATTGCACTGTTCTCTGCGGAATCCTGGCTAAACCAAAACATCCCGGATTCAGTCTTTCAAATTGATGGCTTTCTGATTTTCCGTGCGGACCACCGGTCGGGGGGGGGGAAAAAAAAAAAGAGGAGGTGGATTCTGTATGTGAATGAAGGTTGGTGTACAAGCAGTAGTTTGGTTAAAAGTCATTGCTCCGAGTCGATAGAGTTCATGACAGTGTTGGCCATTCTATCCGCCGCGGGAGTTTAATGTTGTGTACCTCACCATTGTTTACATCCCGCCGGGTGCTAATGCTAACGTGGCGTTGCAGGAGCTTCAGGATACAATCAGCTCGCTGCAGACTAAACACCCAGAGACATTTTACGTGGTTGCGGGGGACTTTAATCACGTGAAACTGACGGACACTGCCCAAATTTCACCAGCATGTGAAAATTCCAATACGGGGAGAAAATACTCTGGACTGTGTGTATACAAACATGCGCGGTGCATACAGAGCTCTTCCCCGCCCCCATCTTGGCCCTTCTGATCACATCTGTACCGCTGGCGCCAGCCTATCGCCCCCTGCTGAGGAGGTCAATACACACAAAGAAAACGATCACTGTATGGCCCAGAGATGCAGATATTGTTCTCTAGAACTGCTTTCAGTGTACTGACTGGCAGATCTTCAAAGATACAGCCACTTACAGGGATAAGCTGGACCTAGATGAATCCACTTCTTCCGTCCTCGGCTTCATATCCAAATGTGCTGATGGTGTAACCACCACTTTTCTAATCAGAAGCCCTGGCTGAATGCTGAAGTAAAGGCTCTGCTGAAAGCTAGGGATGCTGCATTTAGGGCAGGTGATGCATCAGCGCTAAAGTTGGTGAGGAAACAACTGACGGCAGGCGTTGTGAGGGCTAAAGCCACATACTCCGCGGATCGTTGGAAGTAAGGTGAACCTGGATTTTTTTTGGGGCGTATGTGGAAGGGTAGTAAGTGCATCACAGACTACAACACCAAAGATGCACAATGCCCTAGGGACCCCTCCCTGCCAGATACACTAAACTCATTCTATGCCCGCTTCGACACGACACGACAACCCTCCTCCCTGTACCAAGCTCCCATCACTTCCTGATGACATGCCCCTTAGTGTAACAGCCGACGTGGAGAGGATTCTAAAAAGAATTAACCCCCGTAAAGCTGCAGGCCCTGATAACATCCCAGGGAGGGTACTTAAGGACTGTGCTAACCACCTGTCAGAAGTGTTAACTCACACATTTAACACCCCTCGGTCAACTGCGTTTGTTCCCACCTGCCTGAAGACTGCCGCAATTGTTCCAGTCCAAAAGTGTTCAACAGTGACTTGTCTGAATGACTACCGACCCATAGCTTTAACCCCGGCAGTCATGAAGTGCTCTGAGAGGCTGGTCGTGACTCACATCAAAGCCTCCATCGATGCTACTGTGGACCCCCATTAGTATGCGTACAAGACAAATCGCTCCGCAGATGACGCCATCTCACCAGTGATCCACACAGCCCTTATACACCTGGAGAATAAGAATTCCTACATCCGCCTGCCTTTCCTGGACTTCTCCTCTGCCTTCAACACCATCTCTCCACAGACATTAATTCTAAAGCTTTCCTCTCTTGGCTTAAGCCCTACAGTAGGGAACTGGGTCCTAGACTTCCGGACCAACAGATCTCAAACTGTCAGGATCCATGATACCATCTCCTCCACCATCACCCTTAGCACAGGCTCGCCTCAAGGTTGCGTGCTGAGCCCCCTCCTGTTCACTCTATTGACGCATGTCTGCATAGCAAGACACTCCAGCTGTCATACAGTCAAATTCGCAGATGACACAGCAGTAGTGGGACGCATCACTGACAATGATGAATCCTATTACAGAGAGAAGGTGGAACAACCGGTACAGTGGTGTGGAGAAAATAACCTCCATCAATGTAAGAAAAGACCAAAGAGATGGTGGTGGACTTCAGAAAGGACAAGCGAACTCCTCTCCCTCTACACATTGATGGAGCAGCTGTGGAAGTTGATTCCAGCTTTAAGTACTGTATCTAGGCGTCCACATAGCTAAGGACTTAAACTGGAGCGTAAACACCTCGGTCCTGATTAAAAAAGCCCACCAGCGCCTCTACTCCCTCAGGAAGCTAAAACGAACTAGGCTTGGGAGCCTGGTTGTGAAGAGTTTCTACCGAGGAGAGGTAGAAAGCATCATCAGCTCCTACATCACTGTGTGGCATGGCAATAGCACTGCAGCTAAGAGGAAAGCACTGCAGAGAGTTAAGGCTGCACAGAAGAGAGTGGGGAGCAGGCTCCCCTCTCATCACCGAACTGTACACGGCAAGATGCAGAGGAAGAGCCCTCCGCATTATTAAGGACTCCACTCACCCTGCACGTGCTCTATTTCAACCTCTTCCCTCAGGCAGAAGGCTGAGGATTCTTCAGTGCAAGACCACCAGGTTCAAAAACAGCTTTTACCCTGAGGCAATTAGACTGCTGAACTCTAGCCGTGCTCTGTAGGTCCTCTCTCAAACACAAGCTGCTAACTTTGGATAGTATTTTATTACAACATATCTCTATATTTTTAGTGAACTCCATGGTGCAATACATATATAACCCTATAAGTCGAATGTACAACGTGTGCAATACAGTTTCTGAAAATGTGCAATACACTATGTATAGTCCATGTCTAAATTCCTGCATAATATATCTGACTGCTCTTATTTATATTCTTCATGTATATACAGCCTCATTTATACTACTATGCTATCTTTGTGGCTTAAACAGGACCTGGGTATGACAACGAATCCTTGAATGTTCCTGCCTCTTCTGGAAGAAAGTATTCAGTACTGACATTTCCATCCTCTTTGCAAAGTCCACCACCATAAGTCCTTCTGCGTTCCTGTCCTGAAGACCAAACCTGCCCATCACATTCTTATCACCTCTTTTCCCTTTCCCAATATTTCCATTGCAATCTGCTCCAACCACCACTCTATGTAACTCGCTCCAGAATTTTTCCTTTTCTTCCAACTCCTATCCTACATGTGGGGCAAAACCACCACCAACAAAACTCCAGCTTCAGACTCATCACCCTATCAGATACTCTTTTTATCTCCTGGACATATCTTCCTACAAACTCCTTTCAGGATAACTCCTACTCCATTTCTTTTCCTATCTACACCATGGTAAAATAACTTGAACCCTGCTCCTAAGCTTCTGGCCTTGCTACCTTTCCACCTGGACACACAGTACATCCACCTTACTTCTCTGCAACATGTCAACCAACTCTCTTGCCTTCCCGGTCATAGTTGGGAGGATGTTCAGACGGTCATACCTAGACTCTTGCCTTTCCTCTTCTCTCTCTGCCTACGAACACTTCCTCCTCTCCAAATTTCCACCGGCACCTCTAGGTCAACGTTGTTAACCCGGACCACGACCAACCCTGTATGGTAGTCATGTTAATGATTTGGCAACGGTTTTACATTGGATACCCTTCCTGCCACAACCCAATGCATTTATCCAGACTTGGGACCGGCACAAGAAGACACTGGATTTTGATATTTAGGATTAGCCATGGCTTCACACATAGTAAAAGTAATACTATCAAATTTGGGATTGGTGCTCTATAGCCAATAGGCTGGGTATAAATTATCTTGTTTATGCAAGATTACATAATATCTACATTCATACACAAATCATTTCGCCAGCAGATTGTATGTTGTTCCCCTTTTTTGCGTGGGGTGTCTGGAGGCCCTAAGTGAACGCAGCATATCTGGATGTACTTCTTATCACACTGCATTAAGAGTCAAGAGTTTCCTTACATGGGAAAGGTTTCGTGACAGAACATGATCGGATTTGTGGACAAGCTACAAGGGTGAGTCAGAAACCACTCAGTGGTAGGTGTTTCTCCTGCCATTTGAAAGGAACGTGTTCAGTTCCCAATTATTGCCCAAACCCCAGCCACTGGATACAGTCCCGGTCCCAAGCCCAGATAAAATGGAAGGTTTGCATGAAGGACATCTGGCGTAAAACCTGTGCCAAGCTTGTGACCGGGTGATCCGCTGTGTCGACCCCTTGCTGGGAGCAGCCGAAAGACCAACAACTCATTATATTGAACTTTCTATTGGCTACACTGTCTTACAGTATCAGCGCTTTCCATTAAAGACTGTCTCCCCAGTCACTGCTGTGCAGGTGTGAAGGTGCTACATCGATTCATTTGTAACTGTAAAATGGAGGCCCCGCTTGTGATTTGCATAAAAGAAGAGTAGAGTGCATTGATTCACAAACACAAAGATGACGTTAACTAAGAACACTCATAGGGGTGCAGGAACCTTACCCTAGCCCCCCATCCCATGTAAACCTACATCAAGAATTGTATACTGTATATATTTTTAATGAATGTTTTAAGTATAACAGTTTTTCTTCTGACATTTATTAGCACAATATATAATCTTAAGTACGCAAGACATTGCTAAATGAGAGATTGTATTCCCCCCCCCAGACATAATCCAATATAAATCTCCAATGTGCATATACGCACACACAATACATTCAAAGAAAACAATCAAGTGTTTCCACAAAGAGAAGCGTCACCCGAAATACCCCCTGAAGTAGAGATAAACTAGAGTAAAGACAAAGAAACACTTCTGTAAAACGAGAGAACTCCACTCTGGATGATCAGCAGCCGACAGGAGACGGAGCGAAGAAGTAGAGCGCCAACAGGATGAGGTAGACGACCACCAGAGCCGTTCCTGCCGAAGACAAACGCAGAGGTGGAAAGAACTGAAGTAACTGCATGATATTACTCAAGTTATAGGTTTTATACACCAAAAGTATGTAAACACCTGACTATCACACCTATGTGCTTAAGTTGAAAGTCCCATTCAGATTTAATCCAACTTTTGTGGTTATGGTGCACGCCATTCTTCTGTGAGGGCTTTCCACTAAGTGTTGGAGCGTGGCTGTGCCGAACATCTATGTTCTTGCACTTGAACATAAACACCCCATGGAGCTGGCTTTGCGCACAGGGGCATTGTTGTGTTGGCGACAGGTTTGGGCCTTTTACACAAGTTATCAGGGCCAAAACAGGGCCTGCATCAACAAATTAAACTAAGGAGATTGCTGAAATGACTGGATTTGAATTAAGAACTGTGCAGTGCATTATCTGGAAATCTGGAAGAATAGTGCTGGATCACTGCACGAACATCACAAAAGTGGTTGGAAAGAAAAGGTTAGGAAAAGAGCTGCATGGTGAAGTTGCATTGCAATGGCCAGTAGAAAGCATAGCCATGTTTAATTGTGAAAGTAAGAGCATATCCATACACTTGCTAGCAGAAGAAATTTCTCTGCTGTGGGATGAATAAAGGTACCTTAAGGTATCTTATACACACAGAATATGATGAGAACTCACAGGATTGGGACTAAACAGTTGTGTCCATAAGAAAACCACTTGTTATTGAGATTCATCAGAAAAAGGCTTCAGTTTGCTAGAAACCATTGAGATTGGACTTTGAAGCCATGGAAAAAAGGGGTCATGTGGTCTGATGAGTCCAGCTCATGAAGCGATGCACCCATCATGCATAGTCTTATGTACAAGCCTCTGGAGACAGTGTTATGATCTGGAGTTGCTCCAGTTACTCAGGTCTGGACTCAGCAACGCTATGTGGCAATAAAATGAAGTCAGCTGATGAACTGAATGACCAGGTTATCACATCTATGGAGTTTTTCTTCCCGAATGAGTAAGAGTGGTTCTGGGAGAATGAGGAATTCTTCGCACACAGGAACCGGCCACCACATCGTGTGCCGTAATCAAAGCTAAAGCCACAAGAACCAGGTTAAATATTAGTCTTTGTCCAGATGATCATTTTAGGTGACACTGTTGTGCCCTGGAGGTTTAGGAGGTTGTTTAGCACATGTTCCTCAAAAACAGTTTACACCAAAGATTCCTTCCGCAGTGTATAATCCTGCCTAGACAATGCAGTTTTGTACTTTACAGCTGCTGCAGTGATTATGAACACGGCCCTGTTGCTCATCTCAAGACACTTAATCACAATCTGCTCAAACTGGACATCCTTATTCAAACTGATTATCCTTACACTTGGATACACAGTCCTGAGTAAAAGCCAATGGAATGGAGTTTGACTTCAAGTAGATTCTTTGAGTTGCTCCTAGCTTGGGTCTTAATTCAGTCCTGGAGTAAATATAAAATTTATGTAATTCATGCGCCCATCACCAATGACGAGAGCAACCTTCCCCCCAAAACGAAGACGACTTACCCTGGAAATAATCACACTTTCCATCCATGAAGATGTAATTGACCAGGATGACACTGAAGATGCTCGCCCACAGGTGCAAGTCGCTGAATATCAGAGCGAATCCAACATCCTGGCGAGAAAAAGACCGTGAAGTAGTCAACATCCATAAACAACAAGTCGATCAACATAGGAGTCACAAATGTTCGACTTTAATCTTGTTACTTACATAAATAGCATTGAACAAGATCAGTAGTGGAATCTGAAGCATGCAGACCTGCACAGCGATACAATTTCCAACTTCCAGGCTAAAACAAAAAGACATTAAGTGACGTCCTAAAGAACAGAAAAATCAATAAGGAGGTGTTAAGGGTGAGAGAAAAGTCCTGACCTCAGACTAATGTTATTCTGCAGAGCGAACTGGATCCCGTTAACTAACTCGGGAAGCTCAGGAATCAACGCCAGCACGGTAACACCGATAAAGTACTGCAACACCACAGAGCAGGAATTACACTTCACAACATTTATGCATTGGGTGTTTTCGTGGCTGTTAATTTTACAAAAGATTGTTAAGATGAAGAAATATTAATACATCATTTCACTCAGGAATAAAACACTTCCAGGTGTGAGGTTGTTAGAAAACTTCAAAGTGATGAGAGTAACTGCTCGTCATTGATTCTTTTCCTACATATTTATTCCATCCTTTATTACAAAACTTCTATATCTACCGATCAGCTTTAATCCAATATAAATATACCTATCCTAGTGTCCTACAGGGTGTGTGCATTCTCACTTTGTGCCATAGGATCCACCAATCACATAATAGTTACTATCAAATAAATTTGGCTGACAGACAGACAGCGAGATATAGATAGTAAGATCGCAAGCTAGATACAGTAGATAAAGATAGCTAGTTATAAACAGATGGAAAGATGGACTTGTAGATAGACAGATCTTTAATTGAATCTCCAGTGATTCAAAACCAAATATTATAATAAAAACACCAATATTCCATGTTAAAAAAAAAATTTTTAATACTCTTCTTATTCGACTCGTACACCAAATCAGATGCCGTGCAAATCCAGAATACATGTGTGAATGTGGTTAAGTGGTGAATCACATGTCCGTAGGGCTTATAAGGTGTGCGTTAGATCATCAGCTCTTGCAGACATGTGAGACTGTGTGTAGAGCCAGACCTGCGAGACGCTGGAGTGAGAGATGATGGGTTTGATGTGCTCGGTGGTGAGGTCTGCGCAGGCTGCTATCAGGATTGTGGCCACGATCAGGACCACCAAAGCCCTCCATCTGGACCAGCTCACCACATGGCCACTTACCACTGACACACACACACAATATAACATGATTATAAAAAAAAAAAACAACAACAAAAAAAAAAACATTAGATTTTGAATAGATTTGCGTTAAGATAATCAAATTGTATTGCAATGAATAGGACCAAAAAATATACATATATTTTTTTAAACCCTGCATCCTAAATTTAAACTTTTCAATATGATTAAAATCTCCATCATGTTATATGTTCTGCTTTCATCATCTATATACTGTAAATAAACAAAAGGTTTTGTCTGCATGTTGGTCAGAACTCTCTTTTAATTATATCTTTAAATCATTTCATACATTGAAGGACCCAAAACTGGCTGAACAGAAAGTAATAAAACTTGTGCCATAAATTCAATACAAATATAAATGGGAAATTAGGAGCAGTTAAGTGCCAAATTATGTCACAGCATCTAGTGTTTGTGTATAGACGGTAAACCATCATGTTGATTGGCTCTGTTGAGTGACTCGGGCAAAAGTGAAACGAAGAGTATGTTGCGTAAGACACACAACGACCATAATGCACCTACAAGCCAGCAAATACTCACAAAACAAACAAAAGTGCAACTAATCATTGCTTACTCCCAGAAAAATAATAAAATAAAAAAATTATGCGTAAACTGCACATAAATGCGCCCAAAAAATCTGCTAAACGAAGTATGAGCCCTAGCCGGGGAAACAACACCCTCTAGTGGACGTACCATGACAGTGCGCACCACTAATGTGGACGTCATAAATGTGCGTATGCGTCTTGAGCGTGAAGATCAATCCGATGAAATACGCAGCAGGGAGAAGCACAGAGACCGTATACACCAGAGGCCTGCAACGACAACGTGGCATTCAGTTATTTTTACACACCGGACTGATGGTTATAAATGTGCTGTTCACACTCACTCAATATGGCTCAGGAACAGGGAGCGGTTGTTCTCACTCTGAAAACACAAACAGCAAGATCATCTCAAGCAACCTGGTGAGAACATCTTCACGGTTTGACGTTACGTGTTCATATACACACACACACACCAGATCGTAGTGGCAGCCCGTGCAGACGAAGGGTCTGGTGATGTTACCAGGAGGTTTACTGCAGCTGTTACACACCAGGGGCCCGTACGCCTTAGAGAACAGTGTTGGAGAAAACACACCTACAGAAAGAAAAAACTACATTTACAACAATGTGCGTCAACAGCATGTACTTGACGGGGCTGATAAATAAAAAAAAATAGTCACCTTGTTACCATGACAACATCCATCTACAGTATTTAGCCCTCATTACTTGATTAAACAACAGTACAGGTTACCATAAACCTTTGAGTTGGATAAGTTTACACACAGGGTCCAATGGGTCAGAAACTTTTACTAACTGTCTTGGAAAATTACATCACATTTTGCTTGCTATAAAAGCATCATTAAAAATAGCTCATGGTAATAGCTACGGCATGCTGGTAAAGATTTGTGATGATAAAATATAAGGTAGGTGCATGAGAAGAAAACAAAAAATGAAACTTAATAAATGGCACTTTTAGGTCAGTAAGACATTCAGAGTTGTATAATGAATGCTATACAGTAAAACTACCATGAATATTTTGAACAGCGTGTTCAAAACAGCTTGTGAATATAAAGTGTTTTAATTAAAACACACAATATATTTAACCTCATATTTGAATTCATTCAGTTTCTAATTCCTTTCTGTACAGTCGGATTTATCCTGCACAATTTACACACATCCGTTTTAATTCTGCCTTATTCAGCTTAACCTCTTTATGCACATTTTAACCCTATTCTTATTACTTTATTGTAAAGCAATATTTTTTATTAATTGTACCCTCCAGTGCAATTCCCCCCGTCACAGAAATCCTTCTTTTTAGGTCACACGCAGTTTTTCCACTGTACATCATACATGTGACAAAATTGTTAATTTGAATATCTTTAAAGGGATAAATGTGTATAACTAAATGTATAATTTTTATTATGCTAAATTTACTTTTTAGTCATGTTTAGAAGTTTATATGGGTCTCCAATCTATGTACAAACTTGAGCAAAACAAAGCTTTGTGTCTCCCCCCCTCCCCCACACACACATTTTTGTACAAGCCAATCAGATTTCCTGCCTAATGTGACGCCATAAGAACAGCCCCTCCACCTGCTTGCTGCTCAGCGAAGTCTCAACTTAAAGAAAAGAGTCCAATGGGATGTTTAATGCTGGTCTCTTTTAAAGATATAAATTCAAGAGAAAAAATAAATCAATTCATCATCGTGTTCTTTCTCCTCCACTCACCTCCGACTGAAATGAAGAGCAGGGCCGAGCTGACGCCGGCCGATCGGCTGTTGAACCTCTGCTCGCGGTGCTTGCAGCCTCCAATGATCATACACAAACCCTGGGGACACAATTTACTACATGATCACACCACAGACTGCGTGAAAAGTCTTAAGGTGTGTGTGAGGTGAGGTGATTGTTTGCTTTACATCTCAGTTCCCCCTCATGTTTGTGTTTCCTTCTGGCTCTCCCTTTTAGTTATGCGGTCATAGTTAGTCCTGCTGGAGTCCCTGCTTGCACTCTACAGTAAATATACATTCACATTATGTGACTGACCATACCTAACTGCCATCTCTCCTCTTCTTCTCTTTCCTCTCTCCCCCTTTCACTCTCTCTCTCCCTGTCGAGCGACACATATCATTCCTGAGCTGCCAGTGATCCAGACTCCCTCTGCCCTCCGGACCTGTCTGACCCATCCTGGTGCCCCGTTTCTGGTTGGAGATCTCGTCGCATGGATGCCCCGTGTGTCTCTTTGGGATGCGTCTGGTGTCTGGGGACGGTTTCACTCTACTATGAAGACGGTTCTGGCCTCGACTGGTGTTGACAGCCGATTCTCTGAGGACTTGATTTTCCTGCAGTTGCTCGATAGTTCAGGACTGGAATTTCTCCAAAAAACTACCTGGACTCCATATTAACATCAATTACAATGACAACACGCTATACAAATAAAATTGAATTGAAGTGCCTATCTGACCACAAAATAAAGTAAACACCACATACAGTACAAAGTACAAATTGTCACTTAACACACAAAAATAGGCCTTGAAGAATTAATAAGACGTATATGTACTTCAAGCAAGTTTGTTTTAGCTAGCGGGAATAGACAGGATGTACAGTAAAACCTTGGATCGCGAGTAACTTGGGTTTGCGGGCGTTTTGCAAGACGAGCAAAATTTTTAAATGAATTTAAAGTGCACTTAATAATCAACCTCAGTCCTAAAGACTCTCCAGTAATATCCAGTAAAATTCGTCACGTTTTAACCATTTCATACATGTAGGTCCCTTTACAGACAACTTCAACATCGAGATAAATTACTTTGATAAATAATTAGCAGTCTTAGATCATGTAAAGTGCCTGTCGTACAAGTCTCCAAAAAAAAAAAAAAGAGCTGTTACCTCTAGAAAAAAACAAACAAAAAAAAAAACAAGTGCAAAAATTTATCCACACCTTCAGGACAATCAGATTAGGAAATTCATCTGTGCTACAGTACAACAAAAGTTGTAAAAAAACCCGCTGCACTGTGCTCCCTCACTGACCGGAACAAAGAGGATGCATCCGAGCAGGGTGCCAGTGAGCGCAGATTTAACGAGCTCTTCGTAACATTTGTTGCCGAGGCGATGACCTTGCAGCAGGGCAGTGATGTAGAAGGTCATCTCTGTGATGGAGCCGAACGTGGCGTTCACTACAGCTCCCACGGCGAAGTTGCTCTGAGCCGAGATGCTGAAACATAAATGTTAATTCCAGCTAAACGCTGTGCATCAATTATAAACAAAACCATCTGATTTGTCAGAGTGCAAAAGTTTGCTCACCCACAGAACAAAAGGAGATTTAAACTTTGTGAAAAGCCCACCGAGTCGTTACCTGGCTATACCCATGCCTATGTAGTAAGACAGCGGGATGATTGCGGTCATAGCTGTGGCAAACTTCACCTCGGAGCTGACAAAAGCGTTCTCATGGTCCACATATCCCATCACCAGAGCGATGATGACGAGCGACAGCAGGTCTGAGATAAACGACGTTAAGGACTTTAAATATTGCACAATATCAGGACATAAATCAATTAAAATATTTTGGATAATTATTGTATTTCAGCCACTTTACATGGAAACATGACCAACACATGGCATGAACTTTCTCAGCACAGTATCTACATATAAGAATATATGAAATGCGTCTGTAAACTGGACAGATCTCTCTCTCCTTCGGTTACATCTTTATGTTTCATACTTTGGAGGACCAGAAACCAGTCTGAGAAAAATGTCTGTCTATATGTCTGTCCAGACAGATCACACAAAACTGGACAGAATTTAATTAAAACTTTCAGTACAGTGGAACTTCGGATTACGAGCATAATTCGTTCCGGAAGCGAGTTCGTATTGCAAAACACTCGTAAGTCAAACCTAATTTTCCCCCAAAAAAATAATGGAAACTCAAATTATTCATTCCACAGCCCAAAATAAATAAATAAAAATAATTAATACAAAATAAAAATTAACCTGCACTTTACATTTAAAAAAAATAAAATAAAAAATTTAAAAATGAATCCTGACAGATAAGTGTTTCCGTGCGTGTGTGAAGCGAAAGTAAGAAGAGACTTTTACTTTTAGCCCCTCCCCATCTTACACAGTAAACCTTTCTCCTTCTCTTATTTGAATTTCACACACACACAAACGGAAGACTGTTTTGTCTGAAAAATTTACAAGGAACCATCGCTAATGACACTCGTGTGAGCGCATACTAACGGAATCACTTCTGTAAAGTAAAACAAACCTGCACTTTACCTTCGAAAAGAATCGCAACAGAGTATAGTTTGTGTAGAGCAGAGTGCGTGTGTGAAGCAGAGAGGGGGTGCGGGTGTAAAGGCGCGAGAGAGAGTGTGCATGTGTGAACCGGCACTGTGTCAAATTACATGCCTCACACACAACGACAGGCTGTGGGAGAAAATGGATCTTTAACCTCTCTAATGAGACTTACTTGTGCTTTACACACGCACACGTGTGTTATAAGAAACAGTACACGCACGCTGTACACACACGCTTACAAGCACAAAATAAAATATGTTTTACACACACGTGGTCACAGTGTTATAGTAAACAGTACATGCGTGCACGGATGTTGATTTTACCAGTAAGAGACGAGCACTAAGACGCAGCAGGGGAGACGATGACCCACAATTCTGCAGCTCAAGAGAGAAAAAAACATTGCCTCAGTTGTGATGACGTGACGCTTGGCATCAAAACAAGAAGCGCATGCGTGAAACATGATACTCGGTACTCGTAAACCAAGACTTGTTCGTTTTCCAAGTCAAAATGTATGAAAAATCTTTCCTCGTCTTGCGGATCACTCGCAAACCGCATTACTCGCAATCCAAGGTTTCACTGTACTTGGATATCTGCCTGAAGTTTAACCTGCACTACAAGTGAAATCAAAATGTTTAAAATCAAATGTTATGAACGGTTAGTATGTACCGGATTTAATAATCTACTTTACAATAATGTACTAATGCGCTACTTCCGCAATGTAAACAAACACCAATAGATTAGAGTTTATATATTAACGGGTGAAATGGTTAAGTGAATTTTAACATGCTGGAGTCGATTTAAAACAAATCAAGTCTTTATCCGATTTACTTTTTCCATTTCTCATCTGTGATTCACTCTCCGATTACCGAACAGGGAGTGTATTCGTCTGATGATGACAGAAGTACAACTTGGTGTAAATAAGGGTTCTTTTACAGTACATACTGATCATGAGTGATGAGCCCCAGATCCACTATGAGGATCAATCTAAAGGTGCACAACTATTGGACCTCTATCAAATTTAGCAGTGGTGAAAGGATACTGACAGCGAAGACGTTGATGCCTTCTACTGTGTATTTGTAGTAGTACCAGTTAAAGGCTCGGTAGCAGCACAGGAGAACCCTCGATTCATAACTTGGAGGCTAGAAGAAGAAACAATTGACAGTACGAGCAGAAATGGCAGGATTATGCTGAGTAATTAGTAACTTGGGCTCTGTTCTTCATACAGTACATGACATAATAATGGGTTTACGTGTTAGCTCCAAGTTTTCTGCCGGTGGAAAACAATTAAACAACCATGATGTATCCAGTGAACAAGCAATTATTTCATATCTCTATCATTACCTGCTTGGTAGAATTACAGAAAATACATCGGGCACAGCTTGAATTCATGAAGAACAGGAACACACTCTACAACTGAAGCATTAAATCCTCTAAAATGAGAGAGAGAAAAAAAAATAAAAAAATCAGAGCTCACGTTCTTCACCGGGAGAACCTGAACCTCGTCAGGTGACCGGAAGAGGATGATGCTAAGGATCCTGCCGTTCATTTTGGCAACAGGGATGGTGAAGACCAACATCCAGGCGAGGAAACAGGCCAGGGAGTGGATTACAGCGAGAGGAATGTAACCAAGCAGGAGCCAGACATACGTGCTTAAACACCACTATCAACACAAGGTGCAACTGCATTAGATATTATGCACAAGTGCAAAAGTTTGTACCCAATTAATTTCACTGAATGCAACAAAAAAAAATTTCCCCTCTCTATTCAAAACCTGCAACAGTATTACATTGCGTGCATTAGCAACACGTTAGCAAGCTTTTAATTCAATATTCAATATTATTTGCATAGAATCCTCATTTGGGTGATAACATAGCAGGAATTGTTTTGCAGTCAAAACTATTTCGTAAAAAGTCTTAAGGATTTCATTAGGTCTCTTAAGCTATGAAAATGTTCAAACAGGCTCAAACTCTCAAACAGCTTACAGGCGAGTTAATGAAGTAAGAATCCAAAAAGTAAAAAATACAAGCAGTTTATCGTCTCCCACTGTGTGGTTCGTCTTCTGTGCTGGTTTTCCCCTTCTTTAAAAAACTTTTCATCTCCACACATTGCTCTTTTCATGGAGGTCATCTATATAAACATTCAATAACGCAGTGGGAGACCAACTGTGACAAAGGGAACGTTCAAAGAGGATTTGCAAGTTGGGTTGAACGATGGCATACATGTACTGTACGGCTTGTGATGGAGACTAGGTCGAGTTTCTACAGAGGAAGACCAACATGTGCAATTTGAACCACCCATGTCCATTAGTTTAAGAATAAAACCCTACGCCCACTTTCACATTACTTCCATTACAGCTCTTTTATTTTAGTTTTAAATATTGAAATAAGTTTTAAATTTGTTTATTTTCAATTCTGAATAGAAAGGTCTCAATTTTAGGCCCTACTGTATTTAAACTTGCACACTACAACTAACTGTAAACATGTGATGAATGAAAAAAAAAAAATCTGACATGCATGCAGGGATGGATAGAAATTAAAAAAAAATTTTAAATAAATAAAAAACACATTATACCAGACACCCTTTGAATATTCTAAGCAGCCTCACCCAGTGAGATCGCTTCTGATGGCGATAAAGAGGAGGAGAGGTAAGAGTGGGGACTTTAAGCGTGAGTGGCTGGGAACTCATCAGTGGCGTGGTCTCCTTCACGTCACCCGTTTCCCCTGGAATGGCACCGCAGTGGGGGACTTTAATGGAGCATTTCTGTCCCAGACTGCTAGTCTGAGTAGAAACAAAGAGGAAATGGTGTACACCTCAACAAGCATGGGTTAAAATGAGTGCAATGATTCATCAGACACTTTTATTGTTCCATGGTCTCGACCTTCAGTCCTCCTCACATGCCCATTCTAGTCAAGACCTGCCGGTTTAAGGACTTAAAAGTCAAAGCCTTTCATACGCCCCCCCCCCTTTTGTCCTCCTCGTAACATATCTTTGAGAACTGGCTGTTCACTTGCTGCCCATTATATCCCAGCCCATTACAAGCATCACTGTAACAAGATAATAAATACAATTAAAATCACTGATGGGTGAAGTGAATGGTTTCAAAAACTAATTCAAAATGATGTTGTTCCAATACTGGAGTCCTCCCTTCTCCCAAGTCTGAACTGAACCTCTTAAGTGCAACTTTACGACACCTGTCCATTATTTTTTAAGGCACATCATCTTTATGATGTTACCTTTTGTAATGATTTCCCGAAGGGCCACAATAAATAACCTGATAACTTGAAACAGAGTTTCCCTGCAGGCAAGATAGAAAACAACAGCATTAGGTGAGAGAAATTCAATTGAATTACTCGAAACATCCCGAATTATTCACTACATACCATGTGGAATCCCAATCATCGTGCAAAACATCAGAACGCTAATAAGGAAATGAGCTAGAGAGAGCCACCAGCCGAACAAAAGCACATAGGTGACGTTGCCAATGCTGATCAGCGAGCCTGAAAAAACAAAAATATATAATGAACAATATTATAACATACACCCCCTCCTTGAACCACCACCACCTTATCGTGGTAGAGGGGTTTGCATGGGTCCCTCTTCCCATGGGCTCACCACCTGTAGGAGGGGCAAAAAGAGGCCGGGTGCAGTGTGAGCTGGGCAGTGGCGGAAGACAGGGGCCTTGGCGGTCTGATCCTCGGCTGCAGAAGCTGGCTCTAGGGACGTGGAATGTCACCTCTCTGGCGGGGAAGGAGCCTGAGCTAGTGCGCGAGGTTGAGAAGTTCCAGCTAGACATAGTTGGACTCGCCTCGACGCACAGCTTAGACTCTGGAACCAGTCTCCTTGAGAGGGGCTGGACTCTCTTCTACTCTGGAGTTGCCACCGGTGAGAAGTGATGAGCAGGTGTGGGCATACTTATTGCCCCCCGGCTCGAGGCCTGTACATTGGGGTTCACCGCAGTGGATGAGAGGGTGGCCTCCCTCCGCCTTCGGGTGGGGGGACAAATCCTTACTGTTTGCGCTTATGCGCCAAACAGCAGTTTGGAGTACCCACCCTTTTTGGGGTCTCTGGAGGGGGCGCTAGAGAACATCCCTCCTGGGGACTCCATCGTTCTGTTGGGGGACTTCAATGCTCACGTGGGCAATGACAGTGAGACCTGGAAGGGCGTGATTGGGATGAACGGCCCCCCCGATATGAACCACAGCGGTGTTTTGTTATTGGACTTCTGTGCTCGTCACGGATTGTCCATAACGAACACCATGTTCAGGCATAAGGGTGTGCATATGTGCACCTGGCACCAGGACACCCTAGGCCGCAGTTCGATGATCGACTTTGTGGTCGTGTCGTCGGACTTGCGGCCACATGTCTTGGACACTCGGGTGAAGAGAGGGGCGGAGCCGTCAACTGATCACCACCTGGTGGCACTCCGGAGGCAGCTGATAGGTACCGGCAGGCCTAGCGTATTGCAGCTTCGGTGGTTGCTGAGGCAAAAACCCGGGCGTGGGAGGAGTTTGGGGAGGCCATGGAGAATGACTTCCAGACGGCTTCGAAGAGATTCTGGTCCACCATCCGACATCTCAGAAGGGGAAAGCAGTGCACGGTCAACACAGTGTATAGTGGGGATGGTTCGCTGCTGACCTCGACTCGGGACGTACTCCTTACATTTTAAAAATAGCCTCGTTACTAAATTTTTATGATCAGAACGCGCAACCCCTCCCCCCCCCCGGTCGCATGATAAGAATGCGCACAACGCCCGCCGTTCCATGGTCGCATGATAAGAATGCGCACAACGCCCGCTCCGCTCCAAGATCACCCCCCCCCCCCCCGTCGCATGATCAGAAAGCGAGACCTTAATGCTTTTGTCGCCCCTCACGGTACTTTTACTTTTATACTTTAAGTAGTTTTGAAACCAGTACTTTTTAACTTTCACTTAAGTACAAAGTTTGGGTTGATACTTCAACTTCTAAAGAAGTATTTTTGAATCCTAGTATCTATATTTCTACTCAAGTAATGAATGTGAATACTTTTGACACCACTGGTGAGAAGCTCAGTCATCCGGAAAGAGACCCCGGGGAAGACCCAGGACACGCTGGAGAGACTATGTCTCTCGGCTGGCATGGGAACACCTTTGGATCCCCCCCCCCCCCCCGGAAGAGCTGGAAGAAGTGGCCAGGGAGCGGGAAGTCTGGGCATCCCTGCTGAAGCTGCTGCCCCCGCGACCCGACCTCGGATAAGCGGAAGAAAATGGATGGATGGATGGATGGATTATAACATACAATAAATGTAACAAAATAAATGGTAAATCCTATTGTTAGATTTTCTGCACATGATCACTGAGAAACTGACCTTTATAGGGTTTGACGAAGATCTGCTCAGAGTATAACTCTTTCACCTGGTCTGATCTATCCTCGATCGGACGCTCGGTGACGTGACTCTTCCATTTTCTGAAACCAAACTGCCACAAAAGAATGTCATGTCCCACATCACATGAGAGAAACATCTGATCGGACAAATGTTTTGCCAAAGACACACAATGCAAGGTCCATAATCTTTTGGTATATGGAAGAACACACCAAAGGTGAGCATACATTTTGAAAGAGAGGTGTTTAATTTATGCAGCTATAAAACTCATTGCTGCTTTCCCTGTACAGGGTCACAAGGGGCCTGGAGCCCCATGAGCTCAGAGCACAAGGAATCCTGAATGGATGAAGTGCCAAGCCATCACAGGGAACAAACACCTACAAACACACAAATCCAACAGATTTGCTACAGACGCTATAGATTATTTGGAAACGCTGATCAAACATGCGAACTCCAAATACACATAGACCTGAGATGAGATTCAAACCACCAACCATTGAGGTGCAAGGTGACCGTGTTAACCCCTAGGGCACTGTGCCACCATATCATCTATAATCTAAAAGGGCTTTTTTCATTTTTATAACAAGTCTACCCCTAACACAGTGCACCAGCACAGGGAGAAAATACAAACTCTACACACAGAGGGGAGCGGAGCATCAAAGCCTTGTTATTTATTTATGCAAATAGTGTTGGGTAAATTGCTCTAGGATGAGAAATATAAAAGTTTTGGGTCATGTGGTTTTTAGGAGGAAAAATAAAAATTCTGTCATTGATTGGTTGCCTATAAACAGTATAATAAAAGTGCAGAATTTATCATCATAAATTAAACATGGGTTTATTTACCATGTAGTTATTGACCAGTTTGTGTGCCTCCACTTCGTTCTCGGCGTGGATGGTGGTCCTCAGACTCGCTTCCTGCCAGGGGTCCTCAGTGCACCGCGAGTGTACGGAGAGTCCTGAGGATCAAATCTAAAGTAAGTACTGAGCACAACAATATTTTTTTTTCTTAGGAAAACAGTTTGCATGTAAAGGCATCCTACCTTGAGCAGAGAGGCATTTCGGCGTGTGGTGAATGACGAGGTGTGAGCCACAGGGTGAAGGAGTATCGACCATCTCAGGGTGAATGCTGGCCACACACATTCTGTCACACAGCGAGCTACGGCGCAGATTTCTGTGCTCATGATCCCACAGGTGATCTGGAAACCAGCCGTTAAAAGGGAAGACTTTTGAAATATATAAACCAGTGAAATATTTTACCCGGTTTGGAAGTTTCTCACAAGTGGTATATTCTACACGAGTTTTATTGTGTGACTCTCGATGGGTAGATAAAACTGACCTCATGATAAGAGGCTTATATAGAACAATTGGAAATATTTAAGCTTTAAAATGGAGTTTAACAACATTAACACAAACTTAAATAAAATAATAAAACCTATAAATAAAAAGCAAAATAAAACAAAGAAATCTTAATTTCAGTGTCACAGTAAATGCACACAATGTGCAATTGATTATATAATTAGTGCTGTGATAGTGCAATGAAAACAATTTCTTTCAACCGTAACTGATACAGTGAGAAGCTTATTTTTTCCTTAAAAGAAATAAAATTAAATCAAGACGCATCTCATAATTGTAGAGAAACGGTTTCTCTGTTTCAGAAGAGTTAAATTACCAGATTAGGCTAAAATCAATAGATTTGGTTAAGAGCTGCCCAAAACATTATTAAAACCTGGATGGATAACGTTGAACCGCCAACTTCACATAAGAAATGTGATCGGAGGGAAAAAATCCTTAATGGTCGAGATCAGAAATCACAAATATGTTTGAAGCTGCATTACAGGTATATAAAACAGTCAGCAGAAATCATAGTGCGAATAAGAACATTTCCACATACACACAGCAGTGTGGTCATTAGAAAAACACTGATTAGTGAAACTCATCAAAAAAAATAAAAGTTTGCCAGGGAGCATAAAGATTGGACTTTGAAGCAATGGAAAAAGGTCAAGTGGTCTGATGAGTCCAGATTGAAGCCTATTCCAGAGTGATCGGCCCATCAGGGTCAGAAAGGAAGCGATGCACCCATCATCCATAGTGTCCACTGGACAAGCCTCTGGAGGCAGTGTTATGTCTATGTTATGTCTAGGCTCAGCAACGTTATGTGGCAAATAAACTTAAATCAGCTGATGATGAGAATGTACTGAATGACCAGATTATCACATCTATGCTTCTTTTCCCTGATGGCACGGCCGTATTCCAGGACTCAAACTATGAAAGAGTGGTTCTGGGACCATGATTGATTCATTTTCACTGGGTACCAGAGTCCTGACCTTAGCCCCATTGAAAATCTTTGGGATGTGCTGGAGACGACGCCACAGTCAATGAGATGAGAATCAATACAAGAGCTCAATCAATGCAATGGAAATACATAACAGAAATAAATGTTGCATGAATTAAGTCACAGCTAATTGTTCACCTGATCAAATTAAAGGTGGTCCAACAAAACATTAGATAAGCCTGCATCTAATGCGCCTCTCGATCACTTTGAAGGATATTTACCCCCCACAGCATGTTATTTGTTATAAAGTAAAATTTAAACTTTTTGAATTTCTTCGGCACTCCACGTTTCTCCGCGGTTTGATTTCATCGCGAGTCGAGCTTGAAAAATTTAATCGAGTCATCAGGAAGGGAAAATAATTTTACCCGCAACCCCGTATCTTACCCAAAGTGCATTAAACTATACCATTTCATCAGATTTGGTTTGGTTGCTTTCACACCAGGCGAACTGCACCAAAGTAGAGCGGATAAAGCGGTCCGAGACCACCCCTTCAGGCAGGTCTCGGATCGATTGATTTGGTGCGCACCAAAGTACCGAGATTGCATTCACATCAACGCAAACGAACTGAACCAAGGGACCAAACACGTTTGGTGCGCACCAAATGCTGTAGGTGTGAAAGCACCCTAAAAGAAAAATCAGGTTTACATAACAAAAACACAGAATGATATTAAGTAGAAGATGGCATCGTTTTATAGGCAGACTATTGCATTGTTCAAACTAATCACAAATTACTGAGAGACAGTGCTTTGAACAAAAGACCTAGCTAAAGAAGTACTTAAAATTTTTCCATGCATTGTGCATCTTATACATAAGATTCACAGATAATGTGACCAATAGGTCTATTAACTTTGCAAAACATTTTTCTACATTACCTACAATGTTGCTCGACTACCTGCTGATAGATTTCCAGTGTCCTTTAGCTCACTTTACTTTTACCAATAAAGAGCAATTGCAACAGTGCTTTAGTCCATCCAGCTCATATCAACTTCCAAAGTTTCAACTTTCACTCTAACATCACCATCAAAACCATCGGGCTTGTTATGTCTTAATCCAATAACCATCTTTGTCATAACTCAATGAGATTCTATCATATTGCTGTAGCTGTAATACTTTCTGGAACTTTCAGTCTGGATTTCTCATCAAAAAGATGTTCAGCAGAACATTATTTCTTACATGTGAAATTGCTTCCTACTATTAAACATCATTGTCGTCCCATCGTGTGAACATTTCATGATGAGAGTTCTTGCTGGAAATAATAGTTTCTAAAACCATAAAAATAATTAAATAAAAACAAATAAAGCATTAGTTTAACATCTGGCTTTAGGTGACCCAACAAGAGGAAATGATAAGCCCTCTAAATTAAGGCTAAGTTTTTAATCATTAATGTTGAAAGTGTTATATAATGTGGGTTAATGAATAAATTAACTGGCTTAATTATTTGGAAGTCAAGTCACCCACACAAACACTCAAAGCAAAATTCTAATGAAATTAAAAATGAAAAATTTAATTAAATTTAATTGCTCATTAAATGCAATTTGAAATGCAGTGTTCAAAAGTTGTAGAAAAAAAAAAAAAAGAACAAACGCTCACCTAATTAACACCCTGATTATGGTAATTAAGCAAAGATGTTAATTTTTTGGATTATGTTAATTTCCTCTTCTCATGCATTCATTTTTAGGTCACAATTTTTAAAGATTGCAACACATTAAATCAATTTCACACAAATGGAATGCTATTTATTTATGCTTTAAACACTTTGTGCCATGTTGTAACCTGATCACCTGCACATAATTACACCAGAGTTCCTGTCATTTCTGCACGTGCTGGGGGGAAATGTATATATTTATTTTAAAGCAGGCTTTATATACTCAACACCACTCACCTGTAGCATCAACCGCGGACCTTCGCCTCAGACTATCCACATCGGTTGACATTGTGTGTTTTGCGTGTCGTCTAAGACGCCGCTTCAGCGTGTTAATTAAACTGGTCTGATAACAAACGTGCGCGTCTCCCAGTGCGCGTGGCTGGTGCGCGCTGCCGACACCAGGGAGCAGGCGCGCGCCGCAAATGTTGCCTTTTCACTTCGTGATTTGTGGTGGCGCGCGGGGCCACACCTTATAATAATATTTAATTATGATTTTTTTTCTTTCTTTGCTAATGCAAGATAACATCAGCTAACTTTTATAATATGTTATAATTGTTTCATACACCGTTACTAAAGCCATTTAACTGTCATTGTTAGCTCCATAGCAATCCTAAATAACACAATGAGAAGAATATTTATATTAATACATTTCAATAGTGCCAACATTAAATAACTAGATAACATTTCTAAAATGTGGCCAGATTCATCAGGGTTGAAAAATAAATCATATTTTAAAATGTTTATCATCGTCACTGCTAAAACTGCAAAACTAACAAAATCTTATTTAACCTGTTTTTTTTTACATTTATATTTAAAATATTCATATATTAAATAAGAACAGTTAACATAAACATGATTGCTGTGAGGATTTTTAAGTCATATTCATAAATGAGCCATAAAGCTCTACTTAGAATAGCTAATAGCTTCATTAGATTTTAATTAGATATTGTAAATAAATAAACTCTTGGAGTTTGTCAGACTATATATATATATATATATATATTTTTTTTTTTTTTTTTTTTTTTTTTTTTTTTGTCCACCAGCCTTTTGAGTATTAAAGTTCTCAATGGGATTAAGGTCTGAGGCATTTCAATAGTTTGTTTCCTGAGCCATGTAGTTTTTTGCTCTATGGTAAGGTCATGCTGGAAAAGGCATTGTTGCCTAAGAATACAGCCATTCTTAATAAAGAGTTGTACGAAAACATCCTCCAGGAGCAAATTCTCCCACGAATCCAAAAAACTGCTTGGTGATGAACAATGTCTTTTCCAGCATGATGGAGCACCTTGCCATAAGGAAAAAGTAATAACTAAGTGGCTTGGGGAACAAAACATTGAAATTTTTGGTCCATGGCTAGGAATCGCCTCTCAATGGAATTAAGTTCTTAATTCCATTGAGAACTTGTGGTCAATCCTCAAGAGGTGGACAAACAAAACCCCACAAATTCTGACAAACCCCAAGCACTGATTATTCAAGAATTGGCTGCCATCAGTCAGGATGTGACCCAGAAGTTGATTGACAGCATGCCACAGCGAATTGCAAAGGTCTTGAAAAAGAAGGGTTAACACTGCAAATATTGATTCTTTACATAAACTTAATGTAATTGTCAATAAAAGTATTTCATAGTAACATCTGAAAAAAAGAGTACTATTGCAAAAAAAAAAACACTGAAGCATCAGACTTTGTTAAAATTAATATTTGTGTAATTCTCCAAACTATTGGCCACGGCTGTAGCTTGATATGATTTTACATAGCTATTGTATCATACAATCTTAACACATTTTTTCACATCAAAGACTATCTATCTTAAATGACCTACTTTTACAGATTAAGATGTTGAAGTTATATTCATAAATGTACTGTATACAATATTTATTGCTAACACTAATCAGCAGGTTAACATATTGTGATTGATGAGATTTTTATAATCTTACTGCTAACATTAGCAAACTGACTTAAATAACAACCTCTGGCAGGATTTTTAGGAAAAGTATTAACTCGTACCATAGATGCGTACAATGTGCAGGATTGCTTAAAGGGTTTTGCAATTCCTAATCTTAACTGGTAGTTACAAAGCGTTTCACAAATTCAATCTAAGAGTATTTCTCACAAGTAGGTCAAATCAAGATCGTTAGAGGTGGAGGTACGCTCTGGAAAGCAGAGGAATGAAGGTTAGCCGCAGCAAGACGGAATACATGTGTGTAAATGAGAGGGACCCAAGAGGAACAGTGAGGCTACAGAGGAGCAGAGGTAAAGAAGGTGCAGGATTTTAAGTACTTAGGGTCAACGGTCGAGAGCAACAGAGAGTGTACAAAGGAGGTGAAGACTTTTCTGGGTGGAGAAAAGTTTCAGGTATGTTGTGCGATAAAAGAGTATCAGCGAGAGTGAAAGGAAAGGTGTACAGGACAGTGGTGAGACCAGCAATGCTCTACGGCTTAGAGACAGTGGCACTGAAGAAAAGACAGGAGGCAGAGTTGGAGGTAGCAGAGCTGAAGATGTTGAGGTTCTCTTTGGGAGTGACAAGGATGGATAGGATCAAGAATGAGTTCATCAGAGGGACAACCCATGTGAGATGTTTTGGAGATAAAGTCAGAGAGGCCAGATTGAGGTGGTTTGGACATGTTCAGAGGAGAGATGGTGAATATATCGGTAGAAGGATGCTGAGGTTGGAACTGCCAGGCAGGAGGTCTAGAGGAAGACCAAAGAGGAGATTTATGGATGCAGTGAGAGAGGACATGAAGTTAGTTGGTGTGAGAGAAGAAGATGCAGAGGATAGGGTTAGATGGAGGCAGATGATTCGCTGTGGCGACCCCTGAAAGGGAACAGCCGAAAGACAAAGAAGGTCAAATCAAGATCGTTATACTGTATTTGTAAATCTGCATAGTTAATCTTCAATCCTGACACGGACTAACCGTTAATGTGTTCATTCATTCATTCATTTTCTATACCGCTTAATCCTGTGTTCAGGGTCGCGGGGGACCTGGAGCCTGGACAGGGTGCCAATCCATCGCAGGGCACACACACATACACACACTCACACACCCAATCACACACTACGGGCAATTTAGGAACGCCAATTAGCCTAACCTGCATATCTTTGGACTGTGGGAGGAAACCGGAGTACCTGGAGGAAACCCACCAAGCACGGGGAGAACATGCAAACTCCATGCACACAGAGACAGGAATCGAGCCTGGCCGGGGAATCGAACCCAGACCCTGGAGGTGCAAGGCGACAGTGCTAACCGCTACACCACCGCGCCACCTCCGTTAATGTGTTCCTGTAAATAATAAATATCCTGATTAAATCTTCACAGCTAGGTATAGCCATAGGTAGCTAAAGTGCTATATAAATAAAAATCAAAGTGTTTTTTAACTTTGCAATAAATGCTCCCACTCTTCTTTGCTAAGACAAGCAAGGCAGTTAATAATGCTAAACTGACAGTATTTTTAAGCATACAAACGGATGAATACTTATAGTCCATCACTGCATTTTTCTATATCAGGTTATGTTTTCTAACAACATAACCTGATATATTTCAAAAGGTAAAGAAAAAAAACTCTGACCCAAAAAAAAAAAAAAAAAAAAAAAAATATATATATATATATATATATATATATATATATAATTTTTTTTTATTTTTTATTTATTCACTGTGGAAATACAGCGTAAAATACATTTTGTTTATTGCTATAAACAAATGCACAAAATACAGTTTTAAGTTCATTTCAAATTATTTTGCAGGCTATAAACTGAAAAACATAATTTAACATAAGGCTATACCATGTAGCAAGCTTTAAAAATCATATATTGCATCAGTTTTATACAAATCAGAGGATTTTTCAGCTGTACAGTATATTCCACATGTACTGAACTCTAGGTAAACCAAAAAATATTTGACAAACTGATCCTGCTAAAAAAAAAAAAAAAGAAATATCACTTGACTTTCCGAGCTTGTGTTATGCATTCATTCAGTTAGAAATCTAATGAATATGTAATTAACGCTTTTTTTGTCTCTAAATTAAATATTTGCCATTTCTCTCCTGAAAGCCACCATTTTCTCTGCAAACATCCTGAAATTTAAAACACTAACCCCACCAAGATCTCTAGAATCAATCACAACACCTGTTAAATCATCCAGATAGGTAACATGTTGATATCAATCCATGAAGAAGATAGAAAAATACTACTAATGACACCATTAAACAATTAAGGTCTAAGGGAAACCACAACATGTTGGTGTTGTACAAGTTATTTATACAATAATATACCTTATTTTATTCACCATGTCATTCAAAAATGTATACAGCATTTTTTGTTTACATTGTATATATAGATCTCTTATACAAGGGGTCGTTCAAGTCAAGCCAGAACCATGAATGAACATTTACAGAAAACTTCAAGCACAGCAGTGTGATAAGACTCCTAGCCGCAGGAAAACATTTGAATAGTGCAAATGTTTTAATGAATGTCGTATGTCCGTGAATGACAATCATGGCCGAAGTGGCTCAGAGCCCACTGCAGTCATGTTCATGAACATTCAGCAATCAGAATCCCTGTTTCTTGAAAATCGACATATCAATTTTCGCCAACTTGCCGAAGAGGTGCATTATAGAAATTCGGCTGGAAGTTATTATCACATCCCCCCCATGCAATTCTGACCTCACTCTAAGCCATTTCCACATGCTTGGGCTCCTAACAGGCCAGCATTTTGGATTTGAAGCAAACAGAGTCTTATCATGGCTCTGGCGTACTGAGAAAATGTTCTACCTTGATGGTATCCAAGCACTAGTGAAATAATGAGATAAGTGCATTAGTGTAGTAGGGGAGTATATAGAGAAATAAAGGGAGTTTTTACTCTCATAACTATGCTCTTCAAATGGAAAGTCTCTGTTTGACTTGAACACCCTTTACAAAAAACAACAATGTATACCTTTACAAATTTTTCATTTTCTAGGTTAAAAGAATGGTTTGCAGCAAGCAAACAATGACCATATCTTCTAAGCTTAATTTTTGCTGATACTGTGAAAATACTGCACAGTACATCGTTGCATGGACAGGAGGTTAGTACGTACAGGTAAGTATACAACAGTTCTTTCTACAAACCGGATTCCAAAAAAGTTGGGACACTAAACAAATTGTGAATAAAAACTGAATGCAATGATGTGGAGATGGCAAATGTCAATATTTTATTCAGAATAGAACATAAATCACGGAACAAAAGTTTAAACTGAGAAAATGTATCATTTTAAGGGAAAAATATGGTGAATCAAAATGTCATGGTGTCAACAAATCCCAAAAAAGTTGGGACAAGGCCATTTTCACCACTGTGTGGCATCTCCCCTTCTTCTTACAACATTCAACAGACGTCTGGGGACCGAGGAGACCAGTTTCTCAAGTTTAGAAATAGGAATGCTCTCCCATTCTTGTCTAATACAGGCCTCTAACTGTTCAATCGTCTTGGGCCTTCTTTGTCGCACCTTCCTCTTTATGATGCGCCAAATGTTCTCTATAGGGTAAAGATCTGGACTGCAGACTGGCCATTTCAGTACCCGGATCCTTCTCCTACGCAGCCATGATGTTGTGATTGATGCAGAATGTGCTCTGGCATTATCTTGTTGAAAAATGCAGGGTCTTCCCTGAAAGAGATGACTAGATGTTGTTCTAGAACCTGAATATATTGTTCTGCATTGATGGTGCCTTTCCAGACATGCAAGCTGCCCATGCCACACGCACTCATGCAACCCCATACCATCAGAGATGCAGGCTTCTGAACTGAGCGTTGATAACAACTTGGGTTGTCCTCGTCCTCTTTGGTCCGGATGACATGGCGTCCCACATTTCCAACAAGAACTTCGAATCGTGACTCGTCTGACCACAGAACAGTCTTCCATTTTGCCACACTCCATTTTAAATGATCCCTGGCCCAATGAAAACGCCTGTGCTTGTGGATCTTGCTTAGAAATGGCTTCTTCTTTGCACTGTAGAGTTTCAGCTGGCGACGGCGGATGGCACGGTGGATTGTGTTCACTGACGATGGTTTCTGGAAGTATTCCTGAGCCCATTCTGTGATTTCCTTTACAGTAGCATTCCTGTTTGTGGTGCAGTGTCGTTTAAGGGCCCGGAGATCACGGGCATCCAGTATGGTTTTACGCCCTTGACCCTTACGCACAGAGATTGTTCCAGATTCTCTGAATCTTCGGATGATATTATGCACAGTTGATGATGATAACTGCAAAGTCTTTGCAATTTTTCGCTGGGTGACACCTTTCTGATATTGCTCCACTATCTTTCTGCGCAACATTGTGGGAATTGGTGATCCTCTACCCATCTTGGCTTCTGAGAGACACTGCCACTCTGAGAAGCTCTTTTTATACCCAATCATGTTGCCAATTAACCTAATTACTGTTAATTGGTCTTCCAGCTCTTCGTTATGCTCAAATTTACTTTTTCCAGCCTCTTATTGCTACTTGTCCCAACTTTTTTGGGATTTGTTGACACCGTGAAATTTGGAATCAACATATTTTTCCTTTAAAATTATAAATTTTCTCGGATTAAACTTTTGATCTGTCATCTATGTTCTATTCTGAATAAAATATTGACATTTGCCATCTCCACATCATTGCATTCAGTTTTTATTCACAATTTGTTTAGTGTCCCAACTTTTTTGGAATCCGGTTTGTATATTGCATATGGAAAGATGTCTGTACCCTCTCAATTTTAACATTTTATTTTGAAATTGCATATGAAGCTTTGGCCTTTAATTAAAGCAAATGGAGTTTCAGTAAAAAAAAGAAAAAAAAAAAAGAAAAAAAAATATATATATATATATATATTCTCAGATGTACAGCACATAATTAAAAAATTTTAAGCACAACCTCAGATTTTGAATTTGTATTTGTTCTCATTTCTTGTTGCTGCTGTATTCTAGAATATAGCTGTCTGCATTGCATATACATTCATTCATTCATCTTCTATACCGCTTTATCCTGTATTTAGGGTCGCGGGGACCTGGAGCCTATCCCAGGAGACTCAGGGCACGAGGCAGGGTACACCCTGGACAGCGTGCCAATCCATCGCAGAGCACACACACACTCATTCACACACTATGGTCAATTTGGGAACGCCAATTAGCCTAATCTGCATGTCTTTGGACTGTGGGAGGAAACCGGAGTACCCGGAGGAAACCCACCAAGCACGGGGAGAACATGCAAACTCCATGCACACAGTGACGGGAATCGAGCCTGGCCGTGAATCGAACCCAGACCCTGGAGGTGCAAGGCGAAATTTATTTTTTATTCATTCATAATCAATCGATTATTAAACTGTTTAAATGATGAAAAACTAATTAAGTTAATTGGATTTCATCTGCAATTTAAAATTTAAATGTGCACAAGTCAAATCCAAAATATAAGACATTCTGCGTTAATTAAAAAAAAAAAAAAAAAAAAAAAATATATATATATATATATATATATATATATATATACAAAATACAATGCAAGAGTGAGCCAAAGCACAATGTGAAATTGAAGTAAGGTCAAAATGTGAAACTACATCCTAACGTACAAACATAGACTTTCTGATAGAACTGTACAGCAATCACTTTGAACAGATGCAGAACAACACAACAAACACAAACAATTTTGACAACATCTTCTTTACAGTCAGTTCATTAAAAATGCCCTTGTGTTCACATAGCCTACATCTACAATGAAACATGTTCGTAATTGCACCAGGCAACTTCATATGAACGTACAGATAAAAATAAGATTTAAAAATACAATTTACTTTTTTACACTATCATTTGTTTGGATCGGTTCCATGAGCCAAGACAGAAAACACAGTCACGTGTGGATAAACCAGAGGACTGAGCCATACTGTATATATGACGGTGTTATGATCCAGTCAAATACACAACTCAAAAGTGCCATAGCTCAGATTAATGTTGACACAAGACGACCTCTGTAGGTAAGTGGAGGCTCAGTGGTTTTAGGCATTGATTGGAATTCCAAGTAGGTTTGGAGGAAAGCATAAAGCAAATGAGCCAATGTAAATCTAATGCAGCAGCCCTTTTCCTCGTACTGCATGGCGATTGTACCTACCTTGTGGCATCAAGCTTCTTTAGCATAGCTTTGCCCCAGGTGGCCTGTACGTAGCCTGATAACAAGTGTACTGATTTGCAAAGCTGCCACGCAGTTCACACAAACAATAACCTGAAAATAACATTATCAAGTCGAATCATTTTGTCGTAAATTAGCAATACTTCATGTGACCTCACAACTGTAACGTACATTTTCTGAGAACAATGTTCACATTTTCTTGTACCCTAGGGGTGCTGGTTTGTTTAAACCAGCTTCATCTTACCAAACACAGATGCATTGCGCAGATGCACTTGAGGTCCAATACACTAGGCTTAGCATTAGCTGATGGCAAAACTGACAGATGGTCGCACTCAACGGGTCAGAACTCGTCTGTTTCTGATAAAAAAAAAATACACAAAGAAATCCCCAACCAGCCACAGAGCTCCACACACACACGGGTATAGGCACCGAGACAGGAAACCTGTCTTACATGTAAAGTATCCAGCAATTTGTGAAAAAAAACTCCTCGGAGCAAGGTAATGCGGGGCAAAGTCAGAAATCTGAGTCAGCATCCATCAGTTCTGCCTCCATTAGGTTGGTTCTGGAGTGGATTGGTGCGGTCACTGGTTTCCTGCCCTCTGATCGAGGTGTTGTTATGCCTGTCCTGCCACCCCCCACTGACGGAGGCATCTCCTGCCCTGAATAGTGGAACACTCCGTTAGATCCTTTAGCCTGCCAGGCCGGTTGTTTAAACTGACCTCGTCCCTCGTATTGGTTTAGCGCCAGTGGGTTGGCGAGGTTAAAGCCAGGCTCCCTGCTGCGCTGGCTCGATGGAACATATCCAAGCCCTCCGTATCTCTCCTGGTACGGAATTGGACATGAAGGTCGGAATTCCGGGAAGGACCCTGGAAGGACGTTCTCTTCTTGCTGCCGTTGGCGGTCCCACAGGTTAGCCACGAGGCTGCGATGCGCCGGGAGCTTTGGGAGGCGAGGGACAGCGCTGGGACCCAAGTCCCTGTGACGGGAACTCACGTCCTCTTGAGCAGTACGCACCTCCTTCTTTCTCTTCTTCTTTTTCCTTTTACGTTTCATCATCTCGGGGGAGATATCGGCTTCGACCATCCACAGTCTGTTGCGCTCTTCAGGAGGAGGCACTGCACGAAGAGGTACAGTAACAGTAACACTGGTGTTTTAGTGAAACTGTGCATTTTAATATAACGTCTTAAACATGGTAGGTCTTTAGATTTGGATCATTTAATATAATTTCATTTAATTTTTATTCATTTAATATAAGTTTTGTTGATAGATTTTAGGTATACTGTACGGTAATGTTAGCAGTACTACCTGCATTACTCAATTGAATAATCTGAGAAGAGGGTTTCCACAAGCAGTGATAATAGAGCATAACAGCACTGGGACGTTTAACTATACGTTATGTATCACTCCACGTCAGGTGTTTTACATACACATTAATGTACATCATAAAGCAATGTCACACAAGAGGGAGTGCTGTTGTGATGAATATCAGCACAGCATTCAGGCAGCACCCTCGTGCCTCCAACTCCAACACGCCCATGCTGATATTCGGTACAACAGCACTCCCTCTTGTGTGATATTGCTTAATTATTTACATCAATGTGGACGTTTTTAGTCATGGATTGATGAAATACTGGTGAACGTATTTGTATTTTGTTAAAATTCAAACAAAGATCCATAATACGTGTGTTATTTATTCCCACTTATGGAGGATTATAGTTAGATTTTATGGTTTATAAATTATTTATGTGTAAACCCATGCAGGAAAGTTCAAGGCATTCTAGTTTTCTACGACTAAACGTTAGTACTCACCAGGTGTCCCAGTGGGTGTAACCGAGATGTCCTGAGGTAAAATAGCCCCTCTTCGTGCCACCATCTTTGTCACGTGCTGGGCCCAGGCAGAGGACATTTCCATGGACGGCTCATTCAGTTCAAAGTTAATACCCGCTATGCAGATGTGACAAATCCCATCAGTGTTTCATTTTATTCATAATGACATATTTTTTTTACTTAAAAAAAAAAAAAATCTTCTTCTATTTCATAATACTCATTTTACCTCAGCAGATCATTGAGATCTGATTTTATCTCCACACGTCCAGCAGGTGGTGCTGTACTTACCTACAGGTCCCTCATGGGAGACCGTGTGCATGCTGAAGGACAATTCTTTTTCCGGGTCCATTTGGATTTCCTTCCGCTTCGAGAATGCTTTGGCTATCATCTTGCTCTTCTTGATGCGCTTCGGCTCGTCGTCGCTGCGTCCAATTATCCTTGGATTACAGGAAAGGCGTTTAAAGTGAATTTAAACACAGACCGAATAACATAGAGCAGACATCCCGTCATGGGAATTCCTGGCAGTTGCACTATAATTCCGACTATGAAATATATTTTAAAGGTCACTTAAAAGGAGACACCATTTAAATACACATACCTACACCATGTGCGCTTCCAAATGAGTATAGTGGCTTTGGTCCACACCCAGGTGCTCATGGCGATGCCGGTGCCGAACATAGAGAACAGATTGATCTTCTCCACCAGCAGACTGGGCCGGTTTTTGATGGTGCATTCTGGGATTGGCTTTTTAGTCTGATGTGCTATAGTGACATTCGCTTCACATCTGGAACAAACAGTACTTTTGTAAACTGAATCGTTTTAAACATATTTATTAAATAATAATAATGGATAAACAAATGTTTAAAAGCATTAAAAAAAAAAATGCTTACAGCACAAATTCCCTAAAGCTCCGTTCCCATTCCGCCTGGTTGAAGAAGTCGTAGAAATGGCATCCGAACGTGATGAAAACAAAACCGAATGCTAGAAAACCAAATATACCTGGTAGAGGGAGAGAAAAGGGATTTAGCTCTATGGACAAGTTTTGCAGCACCGTGATAAAAAAAAAAAAAAAAACTGAAAATTAGGAATGGATTTACGCTGGTCCTGGTTTCATACTCATACAGTTACGGTAAAAATTACTGTATGCTGTCACACTAATAAACATACAACATTTTAACAATATGGATGCAGATTTCCAGTTAATTACACCAATTAAGGCAAATCAAACCGTGTTCTGGAAAGGTCAAAGGTCAAGAAGGAACTACAGCATCATAACCAGCCAAAACATCTTAAACATAAAACTAGAAGCAAAAGCACTAGGAGTACAGCGTACTGCTGCACAATTAAGCTCATAAAATTGGAATCGTGTTTGAAGTTCTCTACATACACATAGTCGGGAATTTATGGAGTTTGTCAATAAGTGCTGACTGAATATTGGTGATTATTGTTCCTAGGGATATTCAGGATAGATACTGCCTCATAGGTTATATGTTGTTTTATATGATCAATCGCAAGTGGTCAAACAGATGTTGAAGGATTCCGATGCAGAGAAGACAAAACATATGAGGGGTGTTCAAGTCAAAGCAAGACTTTTGAGAGTAAACCTACAAATATCCCTTCATTTCTCAATATAATCCCCTGCAACACAAATGCACTTATCCCAGTGTTTCACCAGTGATTGAACACCAACAAGGTAGAAAGTTTTCTCAGTATGCCTGATCAGCCTGATTCACGTCTGAATCACTGGCCTCCCAGGAACTCCTTAAATTCCCCAAACATGTGGAAATGGCTTGGCGCGAGGTCAGGACTGTACAGAGGATGTGGCGACGAGTTCCTGTAATGTGCAAGTGGTGTTGGTGTATGATTGTGTGTACAGTTCCCACAGACAGATGTGTCCTCTTCCGCAAGTTGGCGACAAGTTATCTGTCGATTTACAAGTATCAGTTGCTCCACTCCAGGGATATTCACAGGAAGGAACGACTGCGAGCCACCTCAGTCAGGATGGTCATTTACTGAGGCACGGCCTTCTTTAAAATGTTGCCACTATTCAAATGTTTTCTTACAGTCTTGTGTAAATGACTTCATTCATGAGAAATTTCAGCACATGTCCCGGTTTGACTTGAACGCCCCTCATAAAAGCCAAACTTAAAGCTGCATAAAAGAAAAATCTCCTGACATTAAATAAAACTTGCTTCTCTCAACAGCACCTCAACCGTATCCACAGTAACTACTGCAGCTAGTAAAACAAAAACAAGTGCTAAATAAAATTATTAAGTAAATATTAAACACATTGCCCCTTAGGGGTATCGTACCAAAAACATGCATTAGTCTGGAAAAAGTTTTTGTGAAAAAATGCAAATGTGCATAATAAGCGTGCTATGCAGAAGATGTGTGTACCGAGTCTCAGCATGGTCTCGTTGATTTTGCTCGCTGCTTTTTCACTCAGCAGTCCGGGATGGTTACTTTTGATGGAAAATAATGTCATGACCCCTGGAAAAAATATAGAAACAATTTTAATACGTCTTAAAACTAATCAAGAAGTAAAAGACCGCCGTCTTTCTGTTTGACCATCTTACCTCTTACGAGGAAATAGCCACCAACAGTGAGCACCACACCTATTGGAGCCAGAACAAACCCAGCACGGTATCTGTAGTTTTTGTAGCCAACGAAACAGATTCCACTGACAGAGTCTCCATCGACCTGTGTCATGTTCAGCAGAGGTTATGACTAATGCAGCATCCAGTGAAGTGACTGTCGCACCAACAACACACACAAAAAAAACAACAAGATTAAGCAGCCTTACCTCCGCAATGGCCAGGATAGCCACTGTGAGGATAAACGGGATGGACCATGTGACCAGGTGGAAGTAGGACGTCTTTCCAGACAGAGGTTGGTGCGTAGTGCCCAGGGCTTTGAAAGACGTGTGCCAGGCGTAGGTAAGCATAACGAACCAGATGACCCCTGACATCAAGGAGTAGTACACAATGATGAAAATAATGACGCACGAAAGCGTCTCTGTCGACCTGGAGGCAGGAAAAAAACAAAATCCTAAATCGTCACCACGTTCTAGATGTTGTGAAGTAGTAAATTCTTAACAATCGTCTTAATCGTCTTTCTTACGAGGGCTCTCCAAGCCGCATGGTGTTGTCGCTTTTGCACACGATCTCTTCGCGAGCTCCATCCATGAACTGAGCGAGCCACCCGATGCTGCCCACGAAGAAGCAGGCGTTGACGTAGAAAAGGATTACAGCCGGGTAGCGGTTGGAATTTTTCCAGTCGGCAAGAAACGTCGCCTGTAGGAAAGAGGTAACCAAAGATAAGAGGGTTTTAAATCTGCTTCATGTGTCTATGCGCAGAAGTTCTCTGTCTCACAGCTCCAGGAGCCCTCAGGGTTCGATCCTGAGCACCGTGCGGGTTTCTTCCTGAGCACCTGAGTATCTCTATTACTTCCATCAGTTCGGTTTTCATCCAGGATGCCAGGTTTTAACCCACCTCCCAAAAACATGGGCCGACTGGTGATTAGGCTAGACTAAATCGCCACTACGTTTTGAAGTGAGTGTATCCGTAATGCCTGTAACGGACTAGCGTATCATTGATGGTGTATTCTTACACAACGAGTGTAAATCTGGCAACAATAGTATTCAGCTTAAGAAGACATGGCCTGTGCGAACAGAAAACTGTTAGACAATGATGACGAAGGCAGATGCAGTCAAGGATCTTCTCTATATGATCTTCAGGAAGTGATTGATTCGGCCACGAATGACCCCAGAGGACTGCAGACGTCTTTTTGTCTCCATTTCCAAGCCAGATCTAGCAGGCTTTCAAGTATAAAGGACTACAAACTACATGTTGATTGTTGCACAAATTATTCTTATTATCCTGATATCCGTCATTAAAATCTGGAATTCCAATTTTGTCTCAATATTTTTGGCCTCCACTGGACAATAATAAAAATTTGTTTAGCTTTTACACATTGATATTACATCTGTTTTCCTACAATACAAAAAAAATTGAAGTTTGCAAATGTACACAATTCTATTTAATGACTTTAAGATAAAACTACCATTATTGATCAATAGTTATTGTTCTTCTACTTACATTTTTCCATCCATCCATCTAGGAACCTCTGAAGTCCAATTAGGGACCGTGGATGGCAATGGATGACTATTCATTCCTATTTTTGTATGACTGTGGTAGGACCCCCCCACACACATTTTCACACTTTGGGCAGTTTGGGAGCGCCAATTAGCCTAATCTGCATGTCTTTGGACTGTGGGAGGAAACCAGCAAACCCGGAGGAAACCCACCAAGCACAAGGAGAACATGCAAACTCCATGCACACGGAGCCGACATGGGAATTAAACCCAGGACCTGGAGGTGCAAGGCGACTTAAAAGTGCTGACTTAAAGTGTGCTGGCCTTACATATTGTGTAGGAGTAGAAATGATCGCACTTAATTTAAACATGTTGATAGAAGATCGTTTTTTATGTTGATGAAAAGAGAATTCCAAGGTGCTAGGGCAACAAGAATCCTAATGTATCTAGGCATTTTGTCGTACAGTATCTGACCTCACACATTACTCGAGTTGACTTTACCAGTGTAAAGAAGGTGCACAGCAGGGTGATTGAGCCGAAGATGGCGATGTAGCCGTGCATGTTGGAGTGCTCCTCCTCCGTGAAGAGCGGATTGTCGCACTGAATCCCACAGCCCTCCACATCCTTGTACCAGCTGGCCTGGATGTCCGTTTTGACCAGAGGAGCTTCGCACTGTCCTGACGTATTGAATTTGATTTTCTGCACCTCATTCTAGAAAGAAGAAAAAAAAAAGACAGTTGCTCAAAGATGTAATTATATGTTGAGCAAACTTGGAATAAACATAATAATAAACTTTAGAGCAAAAGCAACATCAGGAAGCCTTATACCGAGCAACCGATGGGAAACTTGTCTGTGTTTTCACACTTTAGGAAGTTGGGCCACCCTCGCTCCTGCTCCACTATGCTGCAGGGTCGGCGGGTCGCCTGGCACAGGGTCTGGCTGGGAAGCTCCACTTTACCGTTCTCACACTTGGGCATGTAAACAGCACACAGTAATGGCTGAATGACCGCCCAGCACCGAGGAGCATTTCTCAGGCCTGAAGGAGAAAACATGTGAGTGGAGATCATTTATTTTTCCTTTAAACATCAGTAATGTCTTCTGTATCTAATGCAAAATTTGTACAGGTTTTATGTCTCAACCTTCAGATCACAAAATGCAAACTCTAACCTGGAAACAATACAGCATTTCAAGCAAGGTTCATCCATGAAGGACCCCAATGAAACAACATCTCAGGTGTCCAGACAGTCATGCTGTTACTGTTATATTAAATATTACAAACCTAAGCTTTGTCCCCCTTTCATCAGTCCAAATTAACCAGATTGGACAAATAAAAGCTTCCTACTCTTGAACCTGGAACACACTTCTTAACTCTGAGTTCAGCAAAGTGGCATCAAATCAACATGGCTGCTCAGAACATCTCCCATAAACAACAAAGTGAATTATAATGTCTAATGTCTACTAGAATTAACTTTGGATCGATCAACACACAGATATACATACGCTTGCTGAATATACAAAATTTGCTGAAAATACAGTTCGCTGTTAGGAGAAGGTAAATACGAAGGGTGAACACTGGACATTTTGTAGGGCAGAACAGAGCATGAGAGTAAAAACTCCCTTCATTTCTCTATATGATCCCCTGCTACACTAATGCACTTATACCAGCGTTACACTACTGTAGTGCTTGGACACCATCAAGGGCGAAAGATTTATCAGTATGCCGGGGCCATGGTCAGACTGCCTGCATCACGTGTGAAACGCTGGCCTCCCAAGAACTCCTTTAACAGTGCTGGTGAATGATTGTGTGTACAGATCCCACAGACAGATGCGTCTCTTCTGCAAGTCCTCGACAAGTCATTCATCGATTTTCAAGGATCAGGCAATTCACCCACCGAATGGTCAAGGGAACGTCTACCGTGTGCTCCGGGCCACCTCAGCCGGGATCGCCATTCACAAACATACAGGCTTCTATACAACACTTGCATCATTAAAAGGTTTTACTGTGGCTAAGAGGCTCATCATCATACTGTGATTCAAGTTTTCTGTAAACGTCAATGGTTGTTACGCCTGCAGTCCCCAGAAATTTCATCACAAGCGAAAACCCGTAGATATACAGTATATACATCACAGTTAGCCGCCTAGCTCTTAGCTAACAAAAGACTAATGTGAAGGCATGCAAGTTTTTTTTTTTTTTTATCCCACTCTGGAGTTTACACACACAGATGTCAAAATGTATGTGATTTTGAGTTTCGGAAGTATGTCGAACGCCGCATGAGTATATAAAACAATCTGTCATGACTCTTGTACTCAGTGTCAGATCAATACATCACCATGACATACAGCCCTATAGAAAGAACTAAAAACAAATACCAGCAAACAAATTTCAAATATTAACAGAAATTCATTCATCTTTAATAACTGTTTGTCAGGGTTTGTGTGGATTTTGGCAAGAACACCAGGTGAAATGTGGGAATACACCCTGAATAGACGCCAGTCATCCACTCGTTCACACCTAAAGCATAGCCAATCCGCCTAACTGCATGCTTTAGAGAGTTAGGAGAGGTGGAACCTGGAGAACCCCAGAGGAACCCACTCAGACAGAAGAGAACAGTAGATGTACTGTTGCGATAAATGCTGCTTTGCGACAATGACAATTGCTAAAAGCGCTATACAAATAAAATGAATTGAATAGATGTAGACAGTAGAGATGGTTATGAATTCAGTTGGCAGGTCTTCAGTTTGACTGGCCGTTGATCGGCCGGTCAGGATCAGATATAAACAATGCAGTTCCGAGCGCAGAAGCCTCCGAGTGGTGCGACAGACACGCATTTTTGTGAGTTACATTATCAAAATAAATGCGCATGTTAAAAGCTTCAGATCTGCCATTTCTCCAAACTCTGTGAGCAAATTAGTCTCAAACCCACTGATCACACACGCTTACATCAGACTGAAAAACAAGCGCTAATTAGTTGTAAATTGTGTGCGTTAGAAGCCCTGCATGCCTGGCTTGGAAGCCACACACACCCGCATGCTTGCCGACGCTCAACCTGCCACAAAGTTGAGTTTGGAGAGTTTGGAGGCATCAGAGGCAGTAAAACGTCACCATCTCTTTATATAATCCTACAGAAGGTGCACTAAACTATGTATACATTTTCATCCTGTGTGGTAGGAGTGAATTATTAGTAAGATTGTTTAGAAATAAGAATTATGACAGAGATGATGATCAGTTCATACTCAGTAACAATGTAGTTAATTTTATTTCAAGTTAAATGGAAACTGTTGTATTTGAAGTTAGTTTGTATTGTTTAAATGCTGCACTTGGTTTTTAAGTAAGAAAACTTAAGTTATAAGGAACAGGGCTACATGTAATTGATTATTAAAACAGAGGTTTAAAATTCTAGGAAAATGTAATACAAATTGGGATATTTATAAAATCCTGATACTTATACAATTGCAATTTTTGTCGGATCGGCACTGACGTATCGTGATAATATCGTATCGGGAGGTGACTGTTGATTACCATTTCTAGTAGACGGTAACCTGAACTCAAGCTCAAACCCTGGGTCCTGGTGCTTCCCACTGGAGCCAACAACAAACCAACAAAAATACAGATTACTTCCTTTATTTGTGAAGAAAACGTATTGATATAAATATGATTTGTAGGATAGAGAGAAGAGTGAAGAGACACAGATACAAGAGACTTTCTCACAGGTGTGAGGGAATGGGCCTGAAGTGTCGTGAACATGCACACAACAATCCTGAGGATTTTAAGACTGAAGTGTGAATGAGGAGGAAAAAGTGTGGAAGGGATCATTAATGGGTGCTAATGGTAATTAAAGAGCGATTCAGGAACAGGAAATCCCACTCTTTTCAATGTTTCATGCAAATGAACAGCTATTAGCGTTTTGCTAGGTAGCTAGGTGGTTAGCACTGTCGCCTTGCACCTGCAGGGTCTGGGTTCGATTCCCGCCTCGGGTCTGTGTGCATGGAGTTTACATGTTTTCCCCATGCTTGGTGGGATTCCTCCCAAATTACCCATAGTGA
>CM060114.1:9442224-9522224 GCA_030522415.1 Channallabes apus
CAGGTGAAGTAAATAACATTGATGGTCTCATTGAGTGGCACCTGTCAGGCAGTTGGGTTGGGGATATTTTAGGCAACAGTGAAGTGAACAGTTGACAAGCTGGAAAAATGGGCAAGCGTAAGGTTCTGTGAAACACAGTAAAACAGCAGATGTTTCTCCAAAACATCAGATCTGGACTCAACAGGGAACCCCATCCTCATCTGGGTGATAACGGATAACAGAAATTATATAACGACATCATGTGTTAGGCTGCTGGCATTTCTGGAGTCAGCAGGTGCAGAGGACAGAGGGGGGTCTGGATAACTAGAAGCTCAGGAGCAGTATGCTTATATCCAAACCATTATGAAGCAGAATCCAGCTGGAGCTGGTCCTTCTCTGGATGCCTCAAGATCTTCGCAGGGTTGACTTCTGCCTACTGGAGCTGGCACAATCTCCAGATCTCTCGGGATGGGTAGAGACAGGAAAAACAGGTGAAAAAGAGAAGAATAGGATAGGATACACTAGATAGGAGTGTGCATTTAGATATACTGGAGTACAAGGACATGTGATGAATTATGTGTATGCCAGATTAGAGAGATGTATCTCGAGTCCACTTTTAAACTGATAGACTGTGTCTGAGCCCTGAACACTGTCTGGAAGGCTATAACTGATGTCATATTCAACACATGGTGCTATTCAGCACCTTCAGACCTTTTGCAAGTTGCAGAGATTCTCTTCTCCCAAAAGTATCTTGGAAGCTGAATACTTTAAGTGCTAGGATATACGTTTGAATCAGGTTGTGGATGGTGTGCGGTGTTTCCTTTCAAGAATAGGACCTCCTTAAAAGGCATGTGAAACATGGCTACTATAGAGTGAGTCAGAGAGGAGACCACACACACTCACTCACACACACACACACACACACACACACACACACACACACACACACTCGCTCTCTGAACATGAGGCCCAGTACCTCCCTAGCGCTCTATAATTCTGTCTAGTTGTGAATTCATCGTAATGAATATCTGAGAGCGCTGCTGCCTCACAGCTCCAGTGTTTCTGGTTTGATGGACTGGCATCCCATACAGGGTGTATTACCTCCTCATGCCCGGTGTCACCAGGGTACGCTCTGAACTCACCATGACCCTAATCTAAACAAAGCAAACTGTACCATTATTTATTTAATAAAAATGAAGCCCAAAAGAAAAAGAAAAAAGCATGTGGGCACAACCCGCATGAGTACCTCCATGATACAACAGCTTGTAGATCCACTTGTAGCAGCAATAACTTGAAGTAATTATTTGCTGTATGAATCTATCAGACTCTCACAGCAGTTTTGGTTCATTTTTGTTGCTTTAGGTCATTGAGGTTTTTGGGCTTTCGCTCACACACAGCCTTCTTAAGGACCTGCTACAGCATTTCAGTTGGTGTGCTTGTCATGTTTCATGACCCTACTTTGACCAAGCTTTAGCTGTCGGACAGATGGCTTCACATTTGCCTTTAGAATACTCCGGTATACAGAGGAGTTCATAGTCGACTTAGTGACTGTAAAGTTCCCAGGTCCTGAATCAAGCCTGAATCATCACTGCTCCACTGCCACACTTGACTGTATGTATGAGGTCTTTCTGTTGAAATGCTGTTTGGTTAAAAATGGTGCTGGGCATTAAGGCCAAACAACTCCACTTTGGTCTTATCTATCCATAGGATGTTGTTCTAGAAGTTTTGTGTGTTTTGTTCAGACGCAGTTTTGCCATACTTCCTTGTTCTTTTTAGACGGAAGAGGTTTTCTCCTTGGAACCCTACCAGACGAACTGGACTTTTTCAGTCTTCTGCTAATTGTTCTGCCATAGATTTTAACTTTTCCAACTTTTGTTTTGGGTTTTTTTCCCCCTCTGAGCATTGCACGGTCTGACCTTGGGGTGAATGTGCTGGGACGTCCACTGCTGGAAAGACCGGGAACTGTATTGAATGCTTTCCACTTGTGAATAATCTTTCTCACTGTAGAACGTGTTGAACTACAACTTGTTTGGAAATTGTTTTATAACCTTTTCCAGCAACAGTTGTTTCTCTAAGACCATTGCTTATGTATTTCCCTTTTGCCGTTTTGTTAACACACCCCTGAATGCTCCAGACCAGCAAATTGCCAAAACTTTTGCTTTTATAGTGGTCTGCATACCTGCTGATGACTAGCAGCACCTGGCTGCAACTTCTTAAATCCTGTAGAAGCAGTTACGGGGATATTTAGTATTGCCAGCTTATTTTTCTTTTTGGCTTAATGTTTATGGAATAAATAATTGCAGGGTAAAAAAAATGTTGAAGTATGTTGTTCATCTGAGTTTATATTTGCCTAATAAGACCCGCTATGATCAGATTTTTTTTTTACACAAAAAAACATAAAAGAGGTACTAACTGATGACCCTGACTGTATGATTGCATAATTAACCCCAAATTGGATATCATTCTGGAGTGTTTCTGTACATCTGGATCCACCTGCACGTCCTGAGAGTTGAAAGCTTTAGAACGTCCTTTATACAGTACGCAGCTCTAAACAATGACGCGTTTAAATCCATGAGTACAAACAGATCATTCATATTTATTCCCAATATATAAACACAGGAAAGGATTAACCAGTCTCACCCTTTGGCACATAGTCTGAAGTCATGTGTGATTGCTTCATTTCATGGCCAAGCCAAACATGTCATGGCTATGCTTGAGGCTCAGAGAAGACGAGTTGTTTTTATATTGAGTGCCAATCTATTGCAGGCCACAAGTGCACACTCACTACAGGGAATTTGGAAACGCCAAATGAGGAAAGCGGGAAGAACATGCAAACTCAACGCACACAGAGCCAAAGGTGGGACTCAAACCCTCGGCCCAGGAGGTACTCTGCGGTTTAATCTGTAATTAGGCGACCCTTCAACTTAGATGCTTTAGTCTGCTTGATGATATTCTATTAACTTTCCAGGCAGCCAATCAGAAACATGTAAAGAGATATTTAAAATGGTGGCACCCAGTGGGTGAAATATGGTGCATGTAGTTCACTGACATATGGAATGTTTTACCAGGGATGTACCTGGTACTCCTGAGAATGCACATCATCACAAACACAGACTTGTGATGATCAGGAAACTATTAGTAGTTAGGAATGTTATCCAACATGTCCATACTGTATGGGGTTCCTCAGGGTTCTCCAGTTTCCTCCTTCCTTCTCTAAACCAGCCCAGGTGTGTTGGAAAACTCATCGAGGCACAAGACTTCAACTTCATCCCTGGAATATATTAGGAAGAATCACACACCCTCGCTTGATCATAAACCTTTCTGAGATAAAGATAGAAGATACAGATTCTCTTACAGTACAAACTGCAACTACAAACCGGATTCCAAAAAACTTGGGACACTAAACAAATTGTGAATAAAAACTGAATGCAATGATGTGCAGATGGCAAATGTCAATATTTTATTCAGAATAGAACATAGATGACAGATCAAAAGTTTAATCTGAGAAAATGTATCATTTTAAAGGAAAAATATGTTGATTCCAAATTTCACGGTGTCAACAAATCCCAAAAAAGTTGGAACAAGTAGCAATAAGAGGCTGGAAAAAGTAAATTTGAGCATAACGAAGAGCTGGAAGACCAATTAACAGTAATTAGGTTAATTGGCAACATGATTGGGTATAAAAAGAGCTTCTCAGAGTGGCAGTGTCTCTCAGAAGCCAAGATGGGTAGAGGATCACCAATTCCCACAATGTTGTGCAGAAAGATAGTGGAGCAATATCAGAAAGGTGTTACCCAGCGAAAAATTGCAAAGACTTTGCAGTTATCATCATCAACTGTGCATAATATCATCCGAAGATTCAGAGAATCTGGAACAATCTCTGTGCGTAAGGGTCAAGGCAAGGGCGTAAAACCATACTGGATGCCCGTGATCTCCGGGCCCTTAAACGACACTGCACCACAAACAGGAATGCTACTGTAAAGGAAATCACAGAATGGGCTCAGGAATACTTCCAGAAACCATCGTCAGTGAACACAATCCACCGTGCCATCCGCCGTCGCCAGCTGAAACTCTACAGTGCAAAGAAGAAGCCATTTCTAAGCAAGATCCACAAGCACAGGCGTTTTCATTGGGCCAGGGATCATTTAAAATGGAGTGTGGCAAAATGGAAGACTGTTCTGTGGTCAGACGAGTCACGATTCGAAGTTCTTGTTGGAAATGTGGGACGCCATGTCATCCGGACCAAAGAGGACAAGGACAACCCAAGTTGTTATCAACGCTCAGTTCAGAAGCCTGCATCTCTGATGGTATGGGGTTGCATGAGTGCGTGTGGCATGGGCAGCTTGCATGTCTGGAAAGGCACCATCAATGCAGAAAAATATATTCAGCTTCTAGAACAACATATGCTCCCATCCTGACGTCATCTCTTTCAGGGAAGACCCTGCATTTTTCAACAAGATAATGCCAGACCACATTCTGCATCAATCACAACATCATGGCTGCGTAGGAGAAGGATCCGGGTACTGAAATGGCCAGTCTGCAGTCCAGATCTTTCCCCTATAGAGAACATTTGGTGCATCATAAAGAGGAAGGTGCGACAAAGAAGGCCCAAGACGATTGAACAGTTAGAGGCCTGTATTAGACAAGAATGGGAGAGCATTCCTATTTCTAAACTTGAGAAACTGGTCTCCTCGGTCCCCAGACGTCTGTTGAGTGTTGTAAGAAGAAGGGGAGATGCCACACAGTGGTGAAAATGGCCTTGTCCCAACTTTTTAGGGATTTGTTGACACCATGACATTTTGATTCACCATATTTTCCCCTTAAAATGATACATTTTCTCAGTTTAAACTTTTGTTCCGTGATTTATGTTCTATTCTGAATAAAATATTGACATTTGCCATCTCCACATCATTGCATTCAGTTTTTATTCACAATTTGTTTAGTGTCCCAACTTTTTTGGAATCCGGTTTGTATTTCTACTATAAACAAGTTGTTCAGTGGATGTCGATGATGATGATGATGATGATATGGTCTAAAGTACTGTATATAATTATGATTTATTTACAATTAAGATGAAAAAACTATCAGTGTAACAGCAGACAGTGCAAAATGATCTAACATCGTTGTGTAGGGTTAGCTGCAATTAGAAAATGTTTATAGGATACGGTTTACATACATTTGAAGTTTTCAAGGTAAATGTTGCATAAGTATACATGAAAGCTTTGACGCAAAAATACATTAGACCTTATACACAAAACATCCTAAGGGCAATATTAGGGGGAAAATTGACCCATCCCTGAAATGTACAAAAACATTTATATATTCTATATATTCTATATATATATATATATATATATATATATATATATATATATATATATATATATACAGTATATCGTTCTGTAACCTGCTAACTGTTGATTATACAGTAGCTGTCCATGTGTTGCACAGGATCAGTAACTCTGAAGCAGTAGGAGGCACTTCGTGGCAGGTTCTGAAAATTTTGTGACTTAAATCTGTCATTGAAAAGTTCCCTTAGTGCAAATGAATAAATACGAGATTACAGCATTCTTTTTCCATCTTATCCAAACTTTCAGGTGGCACTTGATGTAATAACAACAGCATTTGTAATATGTCATGTAACATACAGTATCATCACCTGAGGTCTTTTAAAACTCTTCTTACAGTATGAACAGGCCTATCATATAGAGGGATCTCTACTGCACGCTGCTTAGCTTAGCTTCATACTCATTGTCCAACAGGCACGATGCTAAATGTCAGACAGAGCTGTGCCACGTCTGCAATACGTCCTTCAGCTCCATGGGTCTGAGTGGTGCTGCGATGTGTAGTCCTGAAGTTTAACCTGATCTTGGATCTGGTTAATCAGGACCTGAGAAAGCAGGATTCCCACCAGCTGTGGAAGAAACGAACAATCAATTCAATTCTATTCAATCAGAATGACGTCCATGAATTAGCATCAGCCTGGTGCCAGCCTGCGAGGAGAAGTGCTTCTGGACATTTTTCATTACTCGCAAGCTGTATATTATAGTTTGAGGTATTAAGAATGATTAATGAAATAATACAAACTAAATTATATAATGGTATGGTTTGCATTTCTTTTCTTTATGTGGTAGAAATATTGTGTTAAAATATATACAGTACGTTATGGATTTGGCCTGGATTTCATTTACATAATTTGAAAAAAGTGGGATGCAAACTTTTGCATTCAATTCAATACAATTTTATCTGCACTTTTAATAGTGGCTATTGTCACACAGCATGTAATTAAGCAGGAAGGAAGGCTATTTCAGACATTTGACCTTGCCATGACCTTGAGCCTGTCTGGATCAATTCAAAAATCCAATCAGTTCATTTACTGGGTAAAGTGATACTGTAGTTTGATCAAAATCCTACAAACATTTCGTTCTTGTTATACGACACTAATCTCAGATGGATGGATGGAATGAATGACTACAAAATATCTTATAGCAGAGACATAAAATGTTTAATGCTACCCAAAACCAGAAACATATACGATGTAAGTACAACTGTTAATAATAATAATACTGTACATCCAAGTATCTAACTAGCATAACTAGGTCATATGGTGTAATGTATTAAATGAAACACTAGGGGGCAGGGTGTTCTAGAAACTTGGCAGTGTTACCACTTTAAACCAGTAAATCATGTCCAGTTATAACATTTACTGATGAATAAGATGCTAAAAATCCATTTACAGCTACATTTAACCCCAAAACCTGGTAGTTCCTGTTATCACTTACGCTATAGCACTTATAAAGACTTGTTTTCTTTTTTTCTCTCTCATAAAGCTAATAAGTGAAATAAGCCATTATTGATACCTTCGATATAGTGACAATGTCTTGGTTATGTTATTCATCAAATACTTTTATTGAAGAATCAACTGACTACTTTGAGCTTAATACATTTAAATATCTGATTTAAAACCCATGTCCTCAGGATACAATGAGATGCTGTTATATTACAAATGCTGCACTGATCTTCGACATTCCTCATGAGAAAAGACTTGATGTCCGTTTTCCCCGTCCACCACCTCGTACGCCTCGTACCTGAGGGATGGCGAGTCCCAGCGCTATACCTCCCAGCAGGAACAGGTTAGTGTGGAGCCAGTTGACGAGTTTGTCAATGCAGCCACCGGTGTGGATAAAAGAGCTGGCCTTCATCATCTCCAGCTTCTGCATGCCATGTCCACACATCGTGTTTATTAGAGCCTGTGACACATGAGCAAAACACACATGATGTTGATACAGACATGAACTCAAGATCTTTACTTGTATCCGGAAGATTTTACAGACAATAATACATTTATAGACAAAATAAGCGTCTGGTGATATACTGGTGATGTATTATGGTTTATTTATCTGAAAACATGATGACTTATGAAAAAAAGGTCTTCTATGATATATATATTTTTTTTCCAAATTTTTTTTTATTTGATTTTAGGCGACACAGTGGCGTAGTGGTTACCACTATCGCCCTGCACCTCTATGTTCGATTCCCCCCTTGTGGTCTGTGTTCATGGAGAAATGCATGTTCTCCCCGTGCTTGGTGGATTTCCTCCGGGTACTCCGGTTTCCTCCCACAGTCCAAAAACATGCAGATTAAGCTAATTAGCATTCCCAAATTGCCCATAGTGTGTGTGTATGTGTACCCTGTGATGTATTGGCATCTGATCCAGATTGCACCCCACCTCATGCCCTAAGTCTCCCAACATTGGCTCCAGGACCCCTGTGACATTAAGTGATTTTTCCTTTTTCTTTTGCTGAAAGTTACTCCATTATTTACACTTGCACCATTATCTCAAGACATAAGGTCTTAGTTGTTAGGTTTTTTTTCCCCCCCTCACCTCATCTTTGGAGATGAGGCAGCAGGAATAGGGCACGGCACAGCGCTCTCGGCTCGGGTTCTCATCCGTGCAGTTGAAGTAGATATTCTGTGACCAGTCCGTGTAAGAAACACCACCACAGCAGGAAAACTGGATCATAACAAAGAATAATGTCCTCATTGAAACTAGAACAACACAAGATTACATTGCATGTATAGCAATAAAAAAATGGACCAAACAAACCAATAAGAAAAGAAGCAAGCAACCTCTTTTTGTCCATAGTCGATAAGGTTCTGCAGGTCCAGATCATCTCTGTAATGCTGGATTGCATCGTTCAACATACCGGTCACTTTATAGCGCACCTGTAAAGCACACGACTCCAGTGAGAATCATTTATATGAGTTCAGGTTAAAAAAACAACAACAACTGATCACTAACTGTACAGTACAGTATACTTCACATCAACATGGTATAAATACTATATGACCAGCAGGGGGCGCATTGCTTCTTGCTAAGATAAATTACAGGGCTTTTCTTTCTTTTTTTTTCTTTTTACAGTATTTATAAAATGTTTAAATCTTTGGACACTGGACAATGTTGGTGCCCAAAGAATGCAAGCTATGATACACAGCTGCTGAGATGACATGGTTCATATTTTCACAGCTGCAAAACACCTGGAGATGACTGATATTATTACTATTCAGTGTTTGGATGATGAATAATGACATACTGAAAAAAAAAAAGGTGAACAGACTTTTTTGCCACTCCAAACCAGACATTTAATGTCTGTTGAGAAACACATCAAGTTACATAATTCGTGGTCAAAACTCTGGCATCTTGTGGTCAGATGATAAACATTCATGATCATGAGATGCTCTTCGGCCTAAAAATATAAATTCATGTCAACAGGCTACAAAAATATCGTTCGGCTCAGGAGTTTTGTGAATCTGATCAGTTTAAAATAATAAAATTTTACCTTGTCGGAAAAGACGAAACCTAAAATTCCTGCAACCAGCTGCATCACAAAGATGACAGTCAAGCAGACGCAGAACTGTAGGCAGGGACAAACCAGTGTCATCTTCATCACACAGGACAGATGTTCATACCGTACTTTTCTCTCACCATCACATGCGGTCTGCATGTTATAGTTATTTTTCAGTTTAAAATCTGCTATTTAATATAGACATGCAGTTCATATTCTAGTACAAGGACCTTTTAGATTATACTGTATGTTTTTAATGTATGAGCATTTTTGCTGGGGTTGGTATTTTTGTGGGAGAATGTCGGACTAGCTGGATATCTGTCCATCCATTCACACAACCATCCATCCATCCATCCCTCATTAACCGTTTCCTGTCATTACTGGGTTAGTATTTTTGTCTGTCTGTCTGGCTATCTCTCTATATCCATCCATCCACCTGTACATCCACCATTCGTTCATCTGTCTGTCTGTCTGACCATCCTTTATATTTTTACTTTTATTACTGGGGTTGGTATTTTTGTCAGTGTCTATCTGTCTCTCCAACTGTTTATCTATTCATCTTACCATCTCTCTCTCTCGCTCTCTCTCTCTCTCTGCCACCATTCTAAACTAGACCTGAAACTGACCGTCTGCAGGAGGCAGATGTTCTCCCGGAGAGAACCCACACAGCCACAGAACGTAAGGAGAAACATGAGGACTCCGACCACCAGCAGCAGGAGGGACGGGTCCACCGTCAAACAGGCCATCGCCGTCTCTATACACGAGAAAGAGACAAGCAAGCAGCAGTCTGTAACTCACACTCGTTTTACAGAATCCGAAACATACAGGAAACGAAGAAACTCTGCCATAAAGCCTGTCTGACACTGGGTAAATCATCTCACCATGTTTGCTTATTCTGGCGTACACACCAGTACACATCAGCGCCACTGAGATAATCTATTGGACCAGAGAGAGGACACGATTAGTCAGATCATCAGGTCTGTGATTCAGTCTCTATTCCTGTGCAATGAGGATAGAAGTTTACGAAGAAGTATTTAAAGAGACACAGGCTGCAACATGACGAGATTTACATTTGATTAAAACACACCTTTTATTTAGACATCTGTAGATAAACCAGTATGTTTAAATAGTGAAGGAAAATCATTCAAAGGTGAATTTTAAATGAGGCATTTTATGAAACGTACGTTAATGTAGTGAAGAAACAGCCTTAACTTCTTTTTAAGGGGTCTCAGTGAGAGTTTAGTCGTTTCATTTCACACTGAAGTTTCCTACACACAGACCTGCACTGGCCGCTCCCTCAAAGGATGATTCACATGATGAGAATTCCTGCTGTACCTGTCTGAACACACCAGCTGTGTCTTCACCTGTGCTGTTACCTGTTGTTGTTGTTTTAACATGGAAAAGTCTTTCACGTCTTGGATCCCTGATTTTGGACTATAGTACCATCATCACTTTGTATACAATCCTAAATCGATGTGATACCGTGTTAGCCGACATCAATTAGAACCACACTTAAAAACAAGTGTTTACTACTAAAACTAGTCTCACACACAAAAACAAACAAGTTGCATTATAATTATAGCTCACTCAGACCCAGCCGGTTCAGTCAATCAGTTTGACGGTTGGTCATGAGTTTGAGAATAAAATGCACACATGGAGCATGTAGGGGTTAAAACACTTTGTCCAGTGGCAGCTCTATTATAAAGGACTACAGGCCAAACAACGATTCAAAAGCCGATATGAACTCTATACAGTATAACTTGATGTTTTATTGATTCGCACACAAATTTCTATATACACGTATATTTATTTATTTATAGAGGTCCGTTGGGGCAGGCATCACGTTGCTCATTGTTTATAATGTGAATGTTTTGTTTATGCGGGGGAGGGGCAGAAGAATTCATTTACTATTTCGTCAAGGTCGTCTGAAGAATCTTCTTCTTCTTTCGGCTGCTGCCGTTAGGGGTCACCGCAGCCGACCATTTGTCACCATCTATCCCTGTCTATCCCATCTGTCCCTGTTGTGGCCAGGGGTAGCTCAGTGATTAAGGCATTGGACTACGGTTCGGAAGATCCCAGGTTCAAACCCCACAACCACCAAGTTGCCACTGTTGGGTCCTTGAGCAAGGCCCTTAACCCTTAACTGCTCAGTTGTGTAATGAGATACAAATGTAAGTCGCTCTGGATAAGAGCGTCTGCCAAATGCCTAAATGTAAATGTAAATGTTTTGCACTCCAACCTCCTGCATGTCCTCCCTTACCACATCCATAGATCTCCTCTTTGGCCTTCTTATTCCCCTCCATCTCGAACATTCTCCTCCCGATTCTAACCCTCATCCCTCCTCTGCGAAAGTCCAAACCATCTTAACCTGGCCTCTCTTACTTTGTCCCCAAACCGTCCTACCTGAACTGTCCCTCTAATATACTCATTCCTCTATAATCCTGTCCATCTTTGTGACCCCCAGAGCAAATCGCAGCATCTTCAGCTTTGCCACCTCCGACTCCGCTTCCTGTCTTTTTGTAAAATCAAATCAGTACAAGAGCAAATAAAATAGATTGAATAAGACGATAGAGAGGCGAAACTAACCGTGGTAACTCAACACGCTAATAGTGTGTGTGTGTGTGTGTTAGTTATAAGCATTAAATCTAAATTGTAGATCTTAATTTGAATCTAAACTTTAAAGGCAAGGGTGAGAACAAATACCCATCTCCGTAATGTAGCTGCTGCTGTCCACTTTGTCTTTATCGCAGATATTAGCAGCTTAAAGGGAGATTAAAGAGCTTTAATCGGTTGTTAAGTAGTCAAAGGGGCACTAATATACCATCAGTAATTAAGATATTTTAATTAATCTTATTTGTAGTTTTACAAGGTGCGTTCAAGTCAAACCGGGACTTTTGGTTGTCCGGAATGACAGTACACAATTATGAGAATAAAAGCTCTCTTTACGTCTCGATATAATCCCCTGTTACACTAATGCGACACTTATCCCAGTGTTTCACTAGAGCTTGGACACCGTCAAGATAGAAAAGTTCTCTCAGAGCCATAATCGGACCACCTGCTTCACATCACAAACGCCGGCCTCCCAGGAACTCCTTTACTGGCCCAAACATGTGGTGATGGCTTGAAGCGAGGTCAGGACTGTACGGGTGATGCGGCAATAACTCATCATGTGCAAGTGGTGTCGGTGACCGAGTTCACACACACAGATGTGTTTCTTCAACAAGTTGGCAACAAGTCTTCTGTCGATTTTCAAGGGTCAGGTGTTCCACTCGAGTGACTGCAGTGGACTCTGAGCCACCTCGGGCCCGGGTCATCATTCACAGACTTCTTTAAATCATTTGCAAAATTCTAATGTTTTACTGCAGCTACAGTAAGAGCCTCATCACCGTACTGTGCTTAAAGTCTTCTGTAAATGTCAATCGGTTTTACATCCGCATTCACCAGAACTTTCAACACAAGTCACGCTCAGACTTTGTCCATTTGATTATAAGCGGTTATACTTCAGCTTGATGCATTTATTTAGATAAGTAGTACCACGTGACTGGTAAACAGTGTAAACAGTGTTACGGGCTTTTACGGGTCTAGAATTCTAAATATTTAGAAGCACAGTTATGAAGTCCGCTATATGTGCGAGGTTTCTTCATGACTCAGAGCGCTGAAGATTTAGACTTGAGCAAGTTAAGACCTGCCATGTTTTCAAAAGTCTGCATACCTTCATGCAGTGTCATTTTTCAGAGCATTGATTTGTTCGAAATTAATGCTTTATTTAAAGTAACGCTTAAAACTTGAGTAAAGAAAACTTAAAGATGCATTATCCAGATGAAGTCTCTCATTCTACTGCATGTGGCAATATTTCAACAAAGTCATGCTATCATTGAAATACTACAGTAGGTCAAAACTGTTAAATAGAGTTAGCGGCATTTTCAGCAGACATGTTAAGCATTATTATTATTATTATTATTATTAATAAATATGACTTATGACTTAAACTTGATAAAAGCTTGTTAAAGAATAAGAAGATTAGGCAGTTCCACCAGAAGAACCTTCTATAAAACTATACTGTACAGCTACACCATCTTTCCCCCCACTTTTCATACATCATTCTCCTGTACCAAGTGAGAAATAAAGAACAAAAAAGAAGAAGAAGAAGAAGAAGAAGAAGAAGAAATGTGCATTAATTTCCAGAAGATAAGGAAAGTAGAGATCCTGCTTTTTTGTATTTTTAATGTTTATTCTTTTAAAGTCAAAAATGACTAAAACAATGCCTTTGAAGATCAAAGTCAAAATTTGCTTTGGTTACAAATCCTCCCTGTTTGAAGTTTCGATTGAACTAAATCAGCTAACTAATAGTCTTTTCTTAATATATGTGGGAGAGCCGAGGAAAGACTGAAATATGCAGGTCAGTGGTCCTCCAGGAATAAGGTTGAGAATGTTCTATATTTTCTCATGAATGTGACCTAAATCATCATCAAGTCCTAAAAGTAGAGAAATAAAACGAAACATTTTCCTCAATAAATAAATGACCAAATATATATATATTTTTTCGTGCCTTTAGGTTCAATTGAGTCCTTTTTTTATATCTACTTTAGGAAAATCAGATGATGTTTTAATTCACATTTATGCAAAAATTCTATCCAATTCTGTGGTATAAAGGAGACACAGGGTGCTTTTTATTAAAAAAAAAACTCATCTTGGGTCCTAATTGTATAATTATTTCTGTTCAGGATTTAAAGATATTTGTAAGTAGTAGTAAATAGCAATCTGGAGTAATAAGTAATAAATCTATAACCCTGCGTTGGAACATTACACAATGATAACCTTCAGCTGGTGGAAGTTAAAATCTGTACAACTTATTTTTGTCGTTTCTGATCAAGTATTTGAGAAGGCATGAATCATTTCTAAACTCCCGTAGAATGAAAAGTACAGCACGGGGCCTCAGATTCTCTGCCGTGAAAAACCAGTGTGTTGCACTTTTTGCATATGAATAAATGAGTCCCGTTGCTTAGCAACAGCTAGAAGCGTTCAAAAGGTTGCGGCTGTTTAAAAAAGCAACAAGAAGAAAGAGGTTTGTCATCGGATCCTGCTGTCACCTCGTTAAAATTCAAATGGGATAAACAAGTTGAACTTTGTCGTAATGAAGTGTGTTAAAATGATGAACATCAAACTTAAAATTATATTATACTGACCATTTTCAATATTCCAGTTGTACTGATGAGATTTACACAGCAGAATCTTTTACACACTTTAAAAATGGAAAAGCACCAGTAAAAATAACTTACTGTGCACAACATAGTGTGTATATTCAAATTTATACCGTACTGAACATTTCGATTATTGCACTTGTGTATATGGACTAAAAAATGATGTAATTGTCGATATCATGAAGTTTTACATACAAAATGATATAGACGTGACATTTTGAAGATTTGAACATTTGCACTCAAGTGTTTCCTTCTTACAATAATAATAATAATAATAATAATAATCCAATTAGCTGTGCTATAAGAGGAATAAAACATTTCACAAAGAAAATTATAATAAATGAATGAATAATTGATTTCATTGATTATTTTCCCACCCTGTTGTGTTTTAATGCTTACTTTATCCAGTACCACATGATATCCTGGGACACTGACTTCTATAAGCAATGGATTATTCCCACTTAGCTAATTCTTTAGGCTATTTGGAGTTTTCTTTGTCCACACTGAGATATTTGAACCTGCCGTCCCAGATATAACGTACTTTTACACCCTGAGCGCAAAGATGAAACCCAACACATTTGTGTGTTCTTAAGCCGTCTGCATTTTTCCTAAAGACATGCAAACTGTAAAAATAATCAGACATGACAGTATCATTTCAGCTAGACACAGACAGTTGCACTTATGACACTTACAGTATCTGCCTACTGTGATGTACTACCAAACACAGTGTGCATAAAATCACATGCACGAGAATATTATTACTTTTAGGTATCAGATCCTGTATTCTAGGCTCTAATATCTCAATCTATAAGTATAAAAAGGGGTTCCTCGGGGGATCTTCGGGTAGTTTCGGGTTCTAGATTTCTAAAGAGGTTTTGTTTGGACACTTTTCAAAAAGGATTCTACACTTAAACTTCCCACCTAAGGACAACGCAAAGAAACATTTAAGCTGACAAATTGAACATTTACAGTATAGTGCAAAAGTTTTTACATCCATCGTCCCAACCCCAAACACAAGACCCTTTAATTTCTTCATATCTTGTTTCCATAGAGCCAGACTTTCTTGTATTTTTCATGTCGTGATTAGGAATTATTATCTGGACCTTTTCTGTCATTTTCAGTCTAGTCCTGGCGGCTGAGCGGTTGTCAAGCCACACAGTGACCTATGCATCAGTTAAACATTTAACTTAAGGCATGAACCAGTGAGAAACAGGTAGATCATCAGACCAGTGATCAGTAAACTCTACTGCTGATGCTGATTGGTTGGAACAGACGAGCGGGGAAATGAAGTCGCTGCGGAGGTTCTTACATAAACAACCAATTTTTCAATTGTATCTTTAAACCCTTTGTAGCCTGTCACAGTAAAACCTTTGGTCCCATTTCTATAATTTAATCTACATCATTTAATTGAACTGAATTGAATTTGAAGAAATGAAGGGTGGCTCAAGACTTTTGCACAGTACTGTATTTGGTTTTCGTATCACAAATGATCACATGTGAATATGAACTCGGGTAAACATGTGTTACGTGTGATATTATTTATCACATCAACATGAAAAATCAGCTTTAAAGAAAACTGGGTGAAAACTTAAAAAAGAATTCAAGTGAAAAAGGAAAGAATTCCTCACATTAAAGGGGATTTTTTGGGGGGGAAAATTCACACTAAAAGGAAAAAAGAAATAAATACAGACTGAATGTGGGGGGAAAAAACTTAAGCTAGTAGTTATAATAATAATAATTTTATTATTATTTTTCATAATGAGGGCGAAAAAAAATAACTTTCTTACTAAATGTAAAAAAAAAAAAAAAACAATAAAAGGAAAAATAATAACAATAATAATAATCACTCACTCATATCCTCTATATCCTCAGGCCAGGAGACTATCCCAGGAGACATGGTGTACACCCTGGTTGTGGTGCCAATCTATCACAAGGCACACACACACACACACACACACACACACTCATTCACACACTACGGGCAATTCGGGAGCGCCACTTAGCCTAACCTGCATGTCTTTGGACTGTGGGAGGAAACCGGAGAACCCGGAGGAAACCCACCAAGCACGGGGAGAACATGCAAACTCCATGCACACAGACCCAAGGCGGGAATCGAACCCGGACCCTGAAGGTGCAAGTCGACTGTGCTAACCACTAAGCCACCATGCCCACCTTTAAAATATTTATATAATAAAATAAATTACATTAGTGTAAAAATAGATATAATTTTCATATTAAAATCTTCATATTAAAAGGTGATTTTTTTTAAAAAAGCTAGCACTAAAGCTAAAAACAAACCCCCTCCTCACTTCTTCAACACTGCTAAAAATAATGTTTATATTCACACGTGACATTTGTATTTTATCCAAGTAACATACAGTCTTGCGTTATTTTCTGATTCCATCAACTTTTTAAGCTTTTTAAAAATAGTTGCACAAACGCACATCAGCCGGATCACATGATCACACATGATTGAATGTGGAAAAGCTTCTCATGTAGGGTTTTATTTGTTTGTTTTTTCTCCAGCTGATCATCTCACATCACACCATTTCACACGGCAGGTTTAGTTCACATGAAGTGATGCACCTTCACATAGTGATGTTCCCACATGTGGTTAAAACACAACAGTACAGACACGACCACAGTGAAAAACACATGAGCACACGTGACTCCAAACGTCAAACTGGTTACATTGTGGATAAAAGTCTAGCATGAAGATTAATTATTACACAAGCATGCAAACTCTCGCATGAAGGATTTCTCCTCAATCTTTAAACAGGAAAAAACAAACAAACAAACAAACAAACAAAAGCAAGTGCACTTGAGTAACTGAGGTGGATTTGAAGGTTGTAGATGTTAAAGAAGTGAAGGTCAGGAGGACAGAGTGGTTTTTTCAGACTCACCCAAAATATGATGTTAAAGAAGAAAAGTAAGTATTTGACAACTGAACTGACAAAACTGAACTCCTCATCTCTCTGATCTGCTCCTCTTCTCCCCATGATCAACACTTCAGTCTCAGGTCAGGTCCTGAAGCTTCACTGCTGAAGAAGAGGAATGAAGTCTTGAACTTGTCCTCAGGGACTCTCAGCCATGAAGGTGCTTTTGGAGACTCCAGACGCGCCTTTGCCCAGAGGCGCACATTTCTGCCTCTCAGCTGCTGCTTCGACTTGATCCATTCATGTGTGTGTGTGTGTGTGTGTGTGTGGGAGAGAGAGAGCTTTAATGGGCGGTCCTTCTCCTCTTCACACAGTACACAGTCTAAAGCCTTGTTCCTCTCCATGTTCTTATTCATCTCCCACAATTAACATGCATTTTGTTTTTCTTGCAAAATCACTTTTGATTTCTAATTAATATCAATTTTAAAAACAGGTGACCCAGTTCCCTCTCCAAACATCTTTAACACCCCAATCTAACAGTATTCTTTTTTTTTTTTTTAGATTAAATGTAAATTAAAGATTAACTTACATTCCAGATGTGACTTTAGACCTAAAGAAGAAAAAAAAAGTAAAACTGTCTCACTTATCACTTTTTTTTTTTTAATATACAGAAAATGTTCACACCTCTGCAGCCCTGGTGTTGGGTTCAACATGCTGCACTTGAAGGAAATATAATTGAACACTTGTGTAATAGCGCCCCCTATTGATTCCTAGTGCAATTTATTAGGGACAGCATTTTGACTCATTTTGACACTAAATGTGAAAAAAAAAATCTGCTTAAAAAATTACACTGAAGGTGAAATCTAAATGGACACTTACATTTAAAATAATTTTTTGTAATCTAAATTTCCACACTTAAAACACACATTTAGAGTAAAGCTTATTTTTTGTTCACACTAAAATGGAAAATGGTCAGTTATGTGCATTAGTTAGTACCTGTGTTTTTAATCACTTTTTTACAAGAAATAAAATAATAAATAAAATGACATTAAAGTAATTTTATATATATCTTACACTAAAGCCGAAAAAAAACTAAATATGAAAAAATACATTTCTACAAAAGGTGAAAAAATAATCACACTAACGGTAAAAAAAAAAATCAATAAATCAATAAAATCCAAGTAACTAATCAAAACTAATGAAATCTTTCTTAGAGATACCTTTAAAAACATACTTTTTCTTTACACAAAAGGTAAATAGAGAGAGATGTGCATTACTCGAGTCCATACTCAGCGTTCACTTTATTAGAAACACTTTACATTCATGCCTTTTTCTAATCTGTGATGTAAAATGAATGCAGATACAGGTTAAGAGCTTCTGTTAATTTTCACATCAAACATCAGGATGAGGCAAAGAAGTGGACGTGGAATCTTCATAACTTTAATTGCGACACTGGTTTGAGGATTTCAGTAACTGCTGACCTCCTGGGATTTTCTCACACAGGAGTCTCCGGAGTTTACACAGAATGTTCGGGGCCTTTTAATTGATTTCAAGCTTCACCTGAGGCTGGAGACTTTCCAGGGCCGTGTGAGTGTCAGGTGGCTGAGTGCTTCTCAGCCTATGTCTAATGGAGTCTGAATCAAATGTGTGTGTGTGTGTGTGTGAATGAGCTCCTTGTTGAATACCTGTCTTTGTATTCAGCTCCAGTTCATTGTACCTGCTCAGTTTTTCTTCCTCTCGCTTCTTTTCTGTTACAGCAGGTACAAAAGGTCATTGTGGACCTATTTAAATTGTTGCCTATTTATTTCATTTGTTGCAACAAGCTGCATTTCAAAATGCATGAATAATGCTAAATCAAATCAAGTTTACAATGATGAAAAAACGAGGTGAGAGGGTGCCAATAATTCTGAGCTGACTACATTTTAGATATCATGTTTAAAAAGTATACAGCCTACAATACAGCAAAATCGAATGTGCTATTATCTAAACAAGTTAAGCCTGATCAACAATACGGTAAACTCCAAAAGTATTGGCACACACTCAAATGATCTTAGACTGTTTAAAAGGAACCAGACAACAAGGACGTGTTAACAGGCAGTTTATTAGATAAAAGTTAATACAACAGGCACACAACTTCCTGTGTTTGCATTTGAGTGCAACAGCATCTGAACAGAACAGTGAACTCTACAGCTATTTGCTCATCCCAGCAGATAACACATCTGCCTTTTGGCCTTAAATCACAGCACTGCTACTGTATAATTTTACTTCAGAGTTCATCAGAATTAAGATCTCGCAGCACATACAGTAACTGCTCTCAAATTGGTCCTACATGCAACTATTTATCATTACTAATAGGCTTGTAAACAGTTTAGTCAGTGCTATTAGTGTTAAGGAATGTTCAAGTCAAATGTGTTAACCCATTTATACAGTTCTGCTAAAACCCACTCACTCTCACCAGCTGATGATCAGCACTCAGACCTGCACGTGTAACTCCAGCTGTACCGTTTCTAACTGCGGAGGACTGGTGCATTTCCTGCCTCACTGTTTGAGCACCGGGAGCTCGTTGGGTTTAAAGAAGGCTTGGGACATTCCCATGGCGTAAATGTACACTTTGGAATCCACCACAAGTTTCTCTCTCTTTAGTAACTCTATAAACAGAGGAAACAAATTCATGAGGAAATGGATGAATGCAGGTATTAGGAAAATAATCCAGAACAGGATATGGGATGCATTAAGAGCACATCATGAAGTTTTATTATTGCTTTTATACCACAGTGATTTAAGAACAAATACAAGGGGTGTTCAAGTCAAACCGGGACTTGTGATAAAAATTCTGAAGGCGTAAGAAAACTGACATTTACAGAAGACTTTAAGCACAGTACGGTGATGAGACACTTGTGAATGTGAATGATGCAAACGTTTTAAAGAAGGCCGTACGTCCGTGAATGACATGAATAAGTCCGGCCAAAGTGGCTCAGAGCCCTCTGTAGTTGTTTCTGTGAACAGTCAGAAAGTGGAATGTCTGATCCTTGATCATGCATGTATGCATGACTTTTGGCCAACTTGCAGACGAGACACATCTGTGCGTGGGAACTAACAAAACACAAAATCATTCACCAACACCACTTGCACATTACAGGAAATCACTCCCTGCCATTTTTACATGTTTGGGCCATTAAAGGAGTTCCCAGGAGGCCAGTGTTTCCAACATGAGGCAGGGAAGTCCAAACATGGCTCTGGCGTACTGAAAAAACTTTCGACCTTGACGGTATCCAAGCACTAGTGAAACACTGGGATAAGCGCATCAGTGTAGCAGGGGATCATATACAGTGGCTTGCAAAAGTATTCGGCCCCCTTGGGCTTTTCCACATTTTGTCACATTACAGCCACAAACATGAATCAATTTCATTGGAATTCCACGTGAAAGACCGATACAAAGTGGTGTACACGTGAGAAGTGGAACAAAAATCATACATGATTCCAAACATTTCTTACAAATAAATAACTGCAAAGTGTGGTGTGCGTAATTATTCAGCCCCCTTTGGTCTGAGTGCAGTCAGTTGCCCATAGACATTGCCTGATGAGTGCTAATGACTAAATAGAGAGCACCTGTGTGTAATCTAATGTCAGTACAAATACAGCTGCTCTGTGATGGCCTCAGAGGTTGTCTAAGAGAATATTGGGAGCAACAACACCATGAAGTCCAAAGAACACAACAGACAGGTCAGGGATAAAGTTATTGAGAAATTTAAAGCAAGCTTAGGCTACAAAAAGATTTCCAAAGCCTTGAACATCCCACGGAGCCACTGTTCAAGCCATCATTCAGAAATGGAAGGAGTATGGCACAACTGTAAACCTACCAAGACAAGGCCGTCCACCTAAACTCACAGGCCGAACAAGGAGAGCGCTGATCAGAAATGCAGCCAAGAGGCCCATGGTGACTCTGGACGAGTTGCAGAGATCTACAGCTCAGGTGGGGGAATCTGTCCATAGGACAACTATTAGTCGTGCACTGCACAAAGTTGGCCTTTATGGAAGAGTGGCAAGAAGAAAGCCATTGTTAACAGAAAACCATAAGAAGTCCCGTTTGCACAGCAAACATGTGGAAGAAGGTGCTCTGGTCAGATGAGACCAAAATGAAACTTTTTGGCCAAAATGCAAAACGCTATGTGTGGCGGAAAACTAACACTGCACATCACTCTGAACACACCATCCCCACTGTCAAATATGGTGGTGGCAGCATCATGCTCTGGGGTGCTTCTCTTCAGCAGGGACAGGGAAGCTGGTCAGAGTTGATGGGAAGATGGATGGAGCCAAATACAGGGCAATCTTGGAAGAAAACCTCTTGGAGTCTGCAAAAGACTTGAGACTGGGGTGGAGGTTCACCTTCCAGCAGGACAACGACCCTAAACATAAAGCCAGGGCAACAATGGAATGGTTTAAAACTAAACATATCCATGTGTTAGAATGGCCCAGTCAAAGTCCAGATCTAAATCCAATCGAGAATCTGTGGCAAGATCTGAAAACTGCTGTTCACAAACGCTGTCCATCTAATCTGACTGAGCTGGAGCTGTTTTGCAAAGAAGAATGGGCGAGGATTTCAGTCTCTAGATGTGCAAAGCTGGTAGAGACATACCCTAAAAGACTGGCAGCTGGAATTGCAGCAAAAGGTGGTTCTACAAAGTATTGACTCAGGGGGCTGAATAATTACGCACACCCCACTTTGCAGTTATTTATTTGTAAAAAATGTTTGGAATCATGTATGATTTTCGTTCCACTTCTCACGTGTACACCACTTTGTATTGGTCTTTCACGTGGAATTCCAATAAAATTGATTCATGTTTGTGGCTGTAATGTGACATAATGTGGAAAAGTTCAAGGGGGCTGAATACTTTTGCAAGCCACTGTAGAGAAATAAAGGGAGTTGTTATTCTGCACAATTAAAAATCCCATTTTTACTTGAACACCCCTTGTACAACTTTTAATGGCTTTTAATGTGACCGATTAGTCACATTTAATCATATGTTGTGGAACATCCATGAAACAGGTGAATGTGGTGTTTCTATAGAAACAATACCGCATCAGAACGAGTGCATTAATACAAACAAGCACCTTTCATGTGTAAAAAGAAAAATACAATAAAATAAATAGGTCGATAGATAGATAGATCGATAGATCAGAATCAAGAATTTAACAGCACTCTGATATAAGCAGTTAATTAATACCTTTACTTCGTTTAAGATAAGAATATATTTATTCGTCCCACAGTGGGGATATTTCTTAGATAACACATTACACATCAAACACAAAGAATTCTCCCCCGAATGGAACTTGGTTAATTTTACAGCATGTCATATTTATGCAGGTAAAATTTAAAACCAGTAGCAAACAAGAAGGTGAAAAAAAAAGAAGAAGAAGAAAAAAAGATTTCTGCTGGTTTTATTAGGGACACTTCCCACATTCCTGAAAGTGAACCTCAGACAGATTGTCTAGAAGTCTGGTACAATGCGTCAAACTTTAAGCAGAATGCTAGCTGTAAATGTTTTATTTTATTTTTTATGTATTCACTAAATAAAAAATGATTGTAGTGGCTTTTCGGTGGATCGTAGCAGACTAGAAATGGTTCACAGACTTTGTTGGCCGTTTATGCCTCGGCATAATATATCTTACAGTCTGAAAATGTACGAAATTCCTTGTTTAATGTCGACATAGAAAGTGTTGAGCTGTCACTGCTAGAACTCTCTTCAAGATAACTGAAGTGTAGGTAACACATCGTAGCATTTAACAGCTACTGCGTAGTCGATTTGTAGGTATATGAGTCGGGAGTCAAGGAACCGATAACCAGCAAGAATTTTAACAAAAAACAGTTCAGTGCACTCCAGCAAAACGTTCAGGAATGTGGAAACGCCCTCTAATTGGTGTGGCTAAAAACAAAATACCTTGTCCAATACAATATGCACAGGACTTTGTGTTGATATTCTGTTTTTTTCCTCTCTCGCCAACATTGCTTTAAAAAGGTAGTAATGTGTAATATTAAGATAAATATTCAATTGTTTGTCATATGAAATTTTTTACACCCATATCCCAAATAGGAAGCTGGTGTAAAAGCACAGGGTCAGCTGGATATAGCGCCCCCTTGAGCAGATAGGTTTCAGGGCCTTGCTCAAGGGCTCTTCAGTGCCACAGCTTGGTGATACTGGGGCTTGAACCCCCAACCTTCCAATCAGTAACCTAGAGCCTTAACTGTTTGAGCCATTACATGTATGTCCATAATATGTCTCTTAATCTTACCGACTGTACACGTACTGTACCTTTTGTGAAAATGAACAATAAATTAATTATGTGAAATGATTTTAACTGTGTTAGTGTAACAATTTTTAAACTTTTATTTAAATTTGTACTACACAAAAGTCCTGAGCCCCATATTACATTAACTTAAATGATGTAGATTAAATGAAAGAAACAGAAACACAGGTTTAACTGTGAAAGGCTGCAAAGTACCTAAAGATTTAACAATTTAAAAACTGGTTGTTCATGTAAGAACCTCAGCAGCGACCTCATCTCCCCTCTCGTCTGTTCCAACCACTCAGCATTCAGCATCAGCAGTACAGTAAACTAATCACTGATCTGATCATCTGTCATCATCTGCACCTGTTTCTCACTGATTCATGCCTTAAGTTAGATGTTTTTTATGCTTGAATGATGACAGATATGAACAAACAACAACATAAAGAAAGCATTGCTGTGAAACTGCTCAGGTACTGGAACTGGAGTGAAAAATATGTGAGAGAGAAAAAAAGTCCTTCAGGAAGACTGGAGACTCAAGACTACCTTAAAAATACAGGAACGTCTGACTCTTTGAAAGCGAACTATACAGAAATAAAAGTAGGGTCAAGACTCTCGCCAAGTAACACTGTCTGTAGTTTTGTTTTCAATAATGTTGGATTTTGACGAACTGCTACAGCTCTGATTTCTGTTAGTTTCTTGGGTTACTTGACATCAAATTGAAAGAGGATGGATTTTTGTTTACTCTGTCCACTACATTTTGCCGATTAACGGGTTAAAGACATGATGAGACTCACCGTCTATTTTCTTCTGAAATTCATCTAAAGGTAGAAGAATCACGTCGACAAATTCTGGAAGAAAAAAGGCAAAATGCAATTTGAATGAAAACAACACAACAGGGAAGTTTTTGCGTTAATGTAAATTTAAAGATAATAAATTTTACCTCCATCACCTAAAAAACGACAAAGAAAAAAAAAAAAAAGTTAACAATGAGTACCTAAGCTTTGAGAAGTCTGAGTAAGAATGAAAGAAGGACGAGTCTTACCGAGCTGCTGCGTGGGGTTTATATTCTCAATATCATCACCGTTAATGTTGACCATCACGATCTGCGTGCTGCAGTTCGACAGACCCGGATCGAGACATGTGACTGACCGGAGGAGACAGACAAGCATGTTTATTTCTGCAGTAAAACTCAGCACACACATGAGTAAGTCACCTGCGCATCATTCAGTCTCACCTGGCGTGACTCCCACCACCTCACCCTTGTACCCCGTCTCCTCTTTCAGCTCTCTCAGAGCAGCCGTCTCGGCGTTCTCGTTGTCATCGATCAGCCCTAAAACACACACACACGCGCACTCAGCAAAACACACTTTCATCATACATGATACATGAATGGTTTCTTTGGAAAAGATACAAAAGCTATATGATGAGACCTGCAGGAAACTCCAGAGTGTAGCATCCCATTGGTGGCCTGAACTGTTTCACCAACACCACACAATCCTTATGTAGAGTTCTCTTCAGGATGGCGATGATTCCCACTCCTACATCAGCAAAAGAAAAAATCATGGAACAAGCAGTTTACAGAGTATGTGTGTGTATATATATATATATATATATATATATATATATATATATATATATATATATATAGTACACAATATTATATATATATATAAATAAAACGAGTAGAGCTCATCACCGTCTGTAGCACAGTTGACTGGTCTCGTTGTTCTTTTCACCGTCTCCCATATTCTGCAGGGGAGAGAGAGATACACACACATTATGTTAACGAATAGAGGTGCCTGAATGTACTACTAAGCTCACTGTGACAGTGACTGCTGTTTCGGACGAGACCCGTCGTACTTCTACAAAGCTCAACAGGTAATGATGTTTTGTGTAGGCTTCTGATTGGCCCCCTGTTGATTAAGGAGGCTCCTAACATCACTTAACAGGGCGTTTTTCGTTTCCATGTGGACAAAGATATTTTTAAAACCTTGGTCGTGTGGACGGAATTATTTTTAAAAACGAATAAGAAAAATATTTTTTGGAAAATACCTGGCTACGAGTGGACATGGCCTGAGATTGACGAAGGAAGCCACAGTGAGGCCAACAGTCACTCTGAAGCAGTTACAGACGCTGAGAGTGTAGAGAAGGTGGAACAGACTTGCATTCGAAGAGCTGTGTATAACTGAAGACTATCCAGGAAGTGCGACAGTTTTTAAAGAAGATTCATGTCTCATATTCACATCAGAATATGAACCACACCACAGACCAGTTTTATGTAAGACAATTTTCCACGGACCGACCATCGCACGCGCGTAACAAAGCATAATAAATACAACATACCATGATACAGAATCAGTGCGAGCCCTGAGTTTGGAGTGATGGAAGACAATGACACCCAAACTGTATTCCGTATGTTCAGTCCACTGTTTAATTTCGTTTTTGTTTGCCGTCACTGCAGATTGCCTAACTTCACAAAGATAGATTGTTGAAAATGGAAGCAGGGTTTTCAGTGCTGTTGTGGCAATCTCAGGATATTCCTATTTTAATCCACAAGCTTGGCAGAGTGGAAATTGTCTCAAACATACTTTTAATGTCATGTCTATTTTACAGAGCGTGCTTGGAGCGTATGAATCACCTGCTGTTATAAACCTGTAATTTAGGTAGGACTCTTTAGGCATTTTCTTTTAAATACAGCGTTATTTTTGTTAACTATCTTAAAGTCTTATAATCTGTCTCATCACAGGTTTAAAAAAAAAATTTTTTTTTTTTTTTTACCTTTTTCCCCCCTTCAAAAAAGCTCTCTAGAGACATTAGGTTTTATACTCATTTTAGCTGGAGTTAGCTTGTAACATTAGCTTAATTTTTATCAGGCACCAAAATTGTCCTGTAGTGTACACAAACATACACAGTATGACATGCAGTGAAAAGCTTATACGACTGTTTGTGACCTAAAAATGGGAAAAAAAATAGGATAGAACAGGAAAGAAAGAAAGATGTTTCTGCAATAAAAAAAATTGCACTGAGAAAAATGTTACATTTAAAAATTGTTTTTAAAATTAAAACTAATAAGGGAAAAGTGTGGAAAAGAGATACAGATTGAATCGAATAGGGGATGATCTGATAATTTTTCAAAATATAACACAAATATAAAATATAAAATACAAATATATATTTTTAATGATTTCTGTGTGGCCTGGTACAAAATCATCCACAGCCTGGTTCCCATTTGTAGCCCAATGGTTGGGGACCACTGCTGTAAGCCATGATTAATCATTAACACCATTCCCACAGTGATTCCCTCAGCATTTTATCTGGGCTTGTTACAGGATTGAATAGAAGGGGGTTTACAAAAAAAACAAACAGTAAATATTCAATATTCTACAGAGACGAAGTCAAAGTCCAGATCTGAAATCTGTCAAGAATCTGTAAGAATGTTTGGAAATCACAGCCAACAAACATCATCCAAGGAACCTGATGAACCTGGAGCAAATCTACAACTACAACTTGGTGAAAACACAGTGTGCAAAGCTAGCAAAATTAACCAAACACACTTGCGTCTAACAAGTAAAAGTTTAATAAAAAAAGTACTGCAAAAGTATGCAAGACGTGTTTCTCAGTAGTGCTGTTCTTTTTCTTGTCACATGCCTACTCTGACAAATAAAACATTTTGAATATAAATTTTCCTCAAAATCATACGGCTTTGAGATAGAATTGCGATGGTTTTTTATTAAACTTTTACTTAATTTGTAATCCAGATAAATATGATGACAGTTAGGGGGATAAATACTTTTGCAGTAGGCTGTATAATATCAGTGATTCGTAGTACCTGGTGTTTCCAGACGGATCCACATAAGTAGTCTTCTCAAGCTTCACCCAGTTTCCAGTCGCTGTAACCTACACAGGAAGATGTGTGTGTGTGTGTGAGCTGATCAGAGCAAAACTCCACATGCAGATCAGTGTTTACCAGAGCTGCAGTGTTTACCTCCTCCTTTACTATATGAGCCTGGCTGCTGCTGCTGCTGCTGCTTTCCTCAGGGTTGTTCATGGTGTCTATGTGATGTGTTAAGTCTGTACACACTGTGACAGACACACACACACACACACACACACACACATTTAAGAAATCTGATAAACAAACTGAAACTCATCCTTAAACATAGAATTGGACAAAGTTCACCTCAGTCGTTAAGGAACTGTTTAAATGAGCCAAAAGACATTAAACTTTCCCGCTGTAAAAAGTTATATTTATAGATATTAATATAAGTAGAATAAACTGCAGTATAATGATGTCACTCACGTGCAAAAGATCCAAAGTTTTCTTCCTGTTTGTAACGGCCACGCACTGGTGTAACCTCAAAAACACTCCCCTTTCAATCATAAATCTTCTTTATTTTATTAATCGAATGCTATTTTGTACTGAGTAATCATCATCAATTTCTGAAATAACATTCTCAATTTAACGAACATGAAACAAACGTAACGTGCTGTATTTCAAGCCAGAAAACAACATAGGAACTATTATTCTGCGCTTTAGTTGACATGTCGGATGTATTTAATGTTGCACAGCCATCCGTACTGTAAAGCATTATGAAGAAAGAGCAAGTCGCTAACTGTCAGTTTTCTGTTTGGTTTCCTTTATTTAAGAAACATACCATTAAAAGGTGAGTGTGGAGTGTTTTAATTCTTTTATAATATATTAAGTGTTTGTTTAATTTTTTATTTGCTATTTTGGAGGCTTATTAATTAGAGGGAGCTTACTTGGCGCGCGCTGTATGTGTGTGTGTGTGTCAGGTTGCCATGGCAGGTAAGTGCAGCAGGGTTTTGTACAAAGGACACACAAAGACACACTACACACACTGTACACACTGTACAATCATCACACACACTGAACACATACTGTACAATCATCACACACTGTACACACACAGCACAATCATCACACACACTGTACACACACTGTATAATCACAACACTGTATAAGCACAGCACACACACACACACACACGCTGTATAATCAATCACAGAAGCTTGTTGATAAATAACTAAGAAACAAACAAACAGCAGGATTGCTTTAAGAACCTCTTAGATGGTACAATAATGTTATGTAGGGGTGTGCATTGGCACTGCCCTCACGATTCGATTCGATTATGATTCACCCGGTAACGATTCGATTCAATTCGATTCTATGATGCATTGCGATCCATCAAAATTCTACTGCACACAAGGCAAATTTTTTATCAGTCATGAGGCAATACAAGCAGATATTAAACAACAGATTTTATTGGCTGCTATGTGTCTCCTGTATCTTTGACATAAAAGTTATTAAATTTAATAAAATGCGATTAAATAAATAGTGACATAATCGATTATGGCACTTTGCCGCATCGATGCTGAATCGTTCATGCCCCGCATCGCGATGCATCGCCGAATCGATTATTGTTGACAGCCCTAATGTTATGTAATAGTAAAAATATAATCTTAGTTTGTTTTAAAACATATACAAGTATTGATCACAGAAAATGAGAATTTTTAGAAATACAAAAACGACATGATAGTTAAAAGAGCTAATGTGTTTAGAAAATGGTAGGATTATTATTATTGTAATAATTATTATTAACCATAATAATAATAATATTTGATTAAAAATGGTAGGACTAAAATAAGAACCATATAAACTATTAATAATGATAACTAATAATAATTTGTACAAAATATTATTAGTTTTTATTTATTTAAGTTTTTACTATTAACATATTTTTTCTTTATAAATCTATAGCAGTATTCTTGGCAGACAAAAGAATTCATAACTGAATAGACGTCTCTATTGAACGCTGTGCATGAAAGGGTTGTCATGGCACCACTGTTTTTTTCACTCCAGAAAGTGTTCATTTCTTCCCCTTCCCCCCCCCCCCCCTCCCCCCAGCTTGATTCTTCCTCTCCCTCAGAATGTAATCGATTACCTCCTGGACGATGGAACATTAGTGGTTCCTGGAAGGTGAGACTTCTTGGTGTTTCATTGATTCCATTTCCAGCTTAAGTCCAGATGATTAAACTCACGCTCGTGTTTTGCAGCAGCGACAACAACAATCAACCTTCACAGAACAATAACATCATCTCAGAAGACGGGGACGATGTTCAGGTGAGTGACGTCAGTCAGAGTGCAGAGACCTTTCACGCTGCACTGAATAACATCCTTTCATCAAGTGAGCGGTGGTGAATACTTCAGAATGTTCAGTGACTACACCGTGGATTATTTTCCAATAACAGTCCCCTAAAGTGTTTCATTCTTTACCATATGTTACTCAGTATTCTATAAGGGTATAGAGGTGCATACACTCTTTCTGAGACCTTTGGCAAGCACGAGCTCATGTCTAAGAAGATACTAGACTCAGGTTAAGGACAGTACAGTAGAAGGCGCACTGTTTGCTGGTAAAATCTCTGAAGTGTCTGAATGCTCTGTCTTTCCCAGTGGTCTGACGATGAGACGACGACAGTCGCCACGGTGAGTGTTCATGCAGGAGTACTTATAACTTGTCTTATAACTGATTTCACAATTCCAACACAAGTTTCTAGGATAGTATTTAATATTTGTCATTTTCCATCTGCTGTGCTTTTTTTACTGATAAGGAAAGCGTAATATACTGTATACACAACCACTATAATTCTACAGGCTCCAGAATTCCCAGAATTTAGCTCAGAAGTGCAGGAAGCAATAAATTCCCTCGGTGGACGCGTCTTCCCAAAACTGAACTGGAGTGCACCACGGGTGAGCGAGAACACTCACACACTCACACATACACACGGTTTCACTCTTAACGTCACGCTACAGCACAACAACATGATGATCTGTAAGAAAAAATTACCAGTGGCGAACCAAATTTTCAGCCTGATTGTGTTTGGTCAGAAGGTGTTAAATTAATCTCTTCAGACATGAGCACATCTGCACGTCACAGGTTTATAAAAATGCACTTCTAATACAGTACCAGTCAAAACATTGTACACACCCCTTCTAATCTTTAGTGATTTCTTTTTTGGACATTCTGGAACACTCCTGGAGATTTAAAAACTATGAAATAAAACATATGACATTAGGTAATTAAGTAACAACTGTCAGGAGTTATTATAGGAAATGAAGATCAGTTGCAAAGATCTATGATGAAATTTTCTCTCATGAAGACCTTCCCAGGAAAGCAAGACCAAAACTGACCTCTGCTGCAGAGGAGAAGCTCATTTTAGTGCCACCAGCCTCAGAAATCAGCAGTTAACCTCAAAATCACCACAGATTGCTGTGATTTATGAGGATTAAAACACTTTGAATGTAGAACATACAGAAATGTAACACAAAAGTAGCGTATTTGCTGGGGATCCTGTTCAATCTGGCAACACAAGCCCCTGGCACTATTGCAAGAGAACAAGATAACAGATTTTCAAGTTTAACTTATTTTTTAGCAGTATGTGGCCGTCTTTTCTGATTAATTACGCATATGTGTGTGTGCATTTTCTTTGCGTTTACGTTCACGTGCAGGATGCTAACTGGATTGCCCTGAACAGCTCGTTGCAGTGTCAGAGTCTCAGTGACATCTTCCTTCTGTTTAAAAGCTCAGACTTCATCACACACGATCTCACACAGCCGTGAGTAAACCCTGATACGGAAATCCTTCTCTCTGAGATCCGCTTACTGCGATGTGTTTAACACTCAAAGCTTCTCTTCTAATCCCTTCCAGGTTCCTTCAGTGCAACGACGACTCTTCAGACCCTGTTATACACTACGAGGTGCAACACACACACAGTTATACACACGCACAGCACTAATTACGCTTCCCTTGTTTTTAATGCAAACCTTTCTGTTTGTCCGCTCTGGTCTAGCTTGTGCTGAGGAAATGGAGCGAGCTCATTCCTGGAGGGGAATTTCGCTGCTTCGTCAAAGAGAACAAGCTGATTGGTATGAAAACTCCACATGACCCTGAGCTTATCTTTCAAAGACAGGCCATCATTCCTTTAATGTCTGGTTTTCATTTAAGCACACACTGTGTCCCCGACTTACGAACGAGTTCCGCACCAGGAGCGCGTTTGTAAGTCGGATTTGTTCTTAAGTCAGACAAAGTGAGTCTGACTTACAGTAAGTCTGTAAACGCGCCTAAGGAAATGAATCTCACACAACACTGTGAAATGTAACAGTGTTGACTCTGCACCTTTAAATAGCGAGGGAAATCCTGGACGGCATTTTGTCTCAGCTGTTTTCCACTGTGTTGAACTTTTTTTTTTGTTGTTGTTGAGGATTTTCCGAAATTAGGATTATTCTCCATCAGGACAGCTTTACAGGACATTTTCTATCATCATGCCCCTGGATTGATACCTGGAAGGCATTTTATACATTCACAAACACACTGAAAAGTCTATTTTTTGTACAATACTCATGAGCTGCGATTTGTTCGAATGTTTGTAGATCCACGGACTGTTTGTAAGTCGGGGACTACCTGTATATATGTGTCAACGAGTAAATTTCAAGAACTTTTGATAATAATAACTTGATCTAAGGGAAAAAAAACCAACACTGAGTTTGAGTAAAGCTCTAACACTGACGACTCCTTAAACGACATAAATCGGGAGCATAAACATCTCACAGAAAACCTCACCATTTCAACATCGACCATATTCTTAGATAAATACCACCACGTTTTATCATAGTGTAACCAGTCTACACCTCCATGTTTAAGGGTTCGATTCCCACCCTGAGGTCTGTGTATGGAGTCTATATCTCCCTGTGCGCAGGGGGGGGTTTCCTCCGGGTACGCTGGTTTCCTCCCACAGTCCAAAGATATGCAGGTTAGTCTAATTGATGTTCCCAAATTGCCCGTAGTGTTTGAATGAGTGTCTCCCTACCTTGTATACAAGATAAGCGGTATAAAGAATCAATCAATCAATTAACGAACCACGCATCAATTAAGATTTCAAAGACAGGTTTGTGCTTTTTAACTGCAGTTTAGAAAAAGGTGTCAAAACTTCAGTTAATATATTAACACTAATAGAGTTAACCAGCTTAATATTTTCTCTTTTCTTTTGTTTTGTTTTCTGGTCCCCCGTCTGTCCCGTCGTACAGGAATCTCTCAGAGAGACTACACGCAGCATTACCAGCACATCTCCAAGCAGGAAGCCAGAATCTCCTCCTCCATCCAGCAGTTCTTCAGGGAGAACGTTCAGCACCAGTTCCTCAACGACGACTGTGAGTCACCTGTCATACACCACACACGGTGAAACGAGAACAACAGCCTGAACCTTCTGCCTGAGTAATCATGCATTCTTGTGTCTTTCGTCCTCTCTTTAGTTGTCCTGGATGTGTACAGGGACAGCATGGTGAGGGAGAGACAAAATCATATTACTGTTATACGTTATCGTATAAGCGGTGTGTGTTGTTAAAGTGTTCGTGTCGTGTGCGTACCAGGGACGCGTGTGGCTGATCGACTTCAATCCGTTCGGCGAGGTGACGGACTCGCTGCTCTTCACGTGGGACGAGTTAACCTCAGGAACCGGTCTCTCGTTACAGGTACCGTGCTGAATGTTCGGCAGAGTTTTTTTTTTTTTTTTTTCTTCTTTACAAAAAAAGCTGAACTTGCACAGGAAAAGTATCACATGGCCAAAAAAACAACAATTGTTAAATATGTTTAACTTAACTGCGATGGATTGGCACGCTGTCCAGGGTGTACTCTTGTATTTGAGGTTACAGTAAAACCCTCGGATTACGAGTAACGCGGTTTACTTGTGTTCCGCAAGACGAGCAAAGATTTGTAATAAATTTTGACTTTTGAAAACAAGCATTGTCTTGGTTTATGAGCACCGAGTATCATATCACGCATGCGCTTCTTGTTTTGACGCAGAGTGTCATGTGATCACAACTGAGCCAACGTTTTTTCTCTCTCTTGCGCTGCGGAATTGTGAGTAATCGTCTCCCCTGCTGGATCTTAGTGTTCGTCTCTCACTGGTATATTCAATGTGTGTATGTGTGTTACTTTCTCTTGCGCTACAGAGTGTTTTGTGTGTGCACATGCGTAATTTGACACCGTGCCGGTTCACACACACAGACACACACACACACACACACACACACACACACACACACTCTCTCTCTCTCGCCTTTACTGTGTGACAGTGTTTGAGTGTGTGTGTTATGTGCGTGTGTGTGTTTTTTTCTTTCTCTTGCGCTGCAGAGTGTGTGTGTTATTTGTGTCCGCGCCGGTTCACACTCTCTCTCGCCTTTAATGAGTGTGTGTGTGTGAAGCAGAGAGGGGGTGCTTCACTCACACACAACCGGCACAGTGTCAAATTACGCGTGCGCACACACAACACACTCCACAGCGCAAGAAAGAAAAAACACACACAGCGCCTGTTCGCATAAATGGAAACACTTATCTGTCTGGTTTTATTTTTTACTTTCTAGGTAAAGTGCAGGTTAATTTGTTTTATTTTTACTTTATATTTTGTGTTAATTATTTTTATGTATTAATTTTTTTGGGCTGTGGAACGAATAATTTGAGTTCCCATTATTTATTATGGGAAAATTTGCTTTGATTTACGAGTGTTTTGGAATACGAGCCCGCTTCCGGAACGAATTATGCTCGTAATCCAATTTTCTACTGTATTTTGTATTGTTTAAATGCTGCTCTTGGTTTTTCAGTAAGAGAACTATTATAGGAACTGCATTTTATTAAACATATTCAATTCAGTGAACAGTGCTGTTGAACAAATCTAAAGTATAAAACTAAGGATATTTCTAAAATTTGTGATACTTACAGAATCACAACATTAATTGAATCAGCACAGAGGTAACTTGATAAAAACATACCAAACATATGGTGGTGATAAAAGTAGAAGAGTCAGTTCAAGGTATCGGATGTGGTCACGCTAACTCTGAATCTGGATTTTTTTTTTTGTCTTATTTTGTCTCATAGTTGAGGCAAACCTACGATGAAGATTACAGGCCTCTCTCATCTTTTGAAGTGGGAGAACTTGTACAATTGGTGGCTGACTAAATACTTTTCTGCCCCAGTGAATAACTTAAGTAAAAGTACAAGTGTGACATTTACATGTAAACTTGAGTAAAAGTACAAAAGTACTGACTTGGCAAAATTCCCACTTCAAATATTACACAACACTGTGGATATGTAACACAGAAGTATACATTTAAATTTAGTCATTTTGCAGACGCTCTTATCCAGAGCGACTTACATTTTTATCTCATTACACAATTGAGCAGTTGAGGGTTAAGGGCCTTGCTCAAGGGCCCAACAGTGGCAACTTGGTGGTTGTGGGGTTTGAACCTGGGATCTTCCGAACCGTAGTCCAATGCCTTAACCACTGAGCTACCCCTGGCCCCTGTGTAATGTAATGAAGTTAAACTACAGAAATCTGTTTTAGGATGCAGAGGGGGTAAAAGTAAAAAGTATCTTCTAATAAACTTGATTACTGAAGTCAAGTTCTGAACCTTGTAACAAAGTGGATTTACTTCCACCTCTGCATAGAAACGGTAAAATATCAGAACAAGGGCATTAAGAAGGCGTGTTGTGTTAACAGGATGGTCCTGCTTTCCGTTACACCACCAGTGAAGTAACCGTCCAGCCAAGTCCGTGTCTGTCCTATCGAATCCCGAGAGACTTCCTTGACCTGTCGACTGGAGAAGACGCTTACAAGCTAATCGATTTCCTCAAACTGGTGAAAGAAATGTTTTTTTCATATGGTGTTAATAGAATTTTTCAGTTATCATAAAAAAGAAGAATGCAGCCACTTTATAAAGCGGAAAAGATTTTCTATTAAGAGGTTTCTTTATGTTGTAGAAAAAAGGTCAACAGGACGATGAAGATGAGGGTGAGGAGGACAATGGCAACAATGCTGCTAATGACGATGCCTGAGCCTGACATGGCTAGTGTGTGAGACTGACTACATCTGATGCACCAAGAACTCCTGTTTCCCACCTGCTCCGTATCCTCATTATTTTTCCCACTACATGCACAAGTCTATAATGTACAGTGTAATAAAATCCTACAGCACTTCTGGTCTCATCAACACACACACACACACACACTTACCGGCCTGTTAAACACACTCACGTCTGTTTAGGATCTTCAGATCAATTTAAATTAAATCAGTGCTTACATCAGTTCATAAAGGTGTAGTAATAAAATTAAGATATTTAATCTGTGCATTTGAAATGTACACTTGTAAATGTAACAGAAATTAGATTTTGTTCTGAATAAAAGTACGAGATTTGTGTAAAAACAGTCACTGTGATTACTAGCGTTCGCATGAATGGGTTAATAACCGTGTTTCGTTTTAGACACACTTGATCGTGTCATGAACAATGTTTGTACATCGCTAAAAAAAAGAATAAAATAATAACAAAGCTTTCAGACAGTGTGAGACAATCAGTGTCCAGAAGCACTGTGGAGGATCGGCAGAAAAACATCTTAACAATCTACACAAAGTGTCCCTGAGACTACTTCATGTGAGTCTTCATTTTAGTTTATTTCTATTTACTGCTCATGCTTTTTTTTTTTTTTTTGCTTAATAATGTTTAATAATGAAGTTTAAGTTTGAAACGTGCCATATTGTGCTCCTTCCTCCTTATTAACAAGTTAACTGTCGGGAAAACAATAATCAGCCCCACCGTGCATCTTTATAGGGGTCTATTCTTCTAGCCAATCAAAACTCAGGAAGCTAGACTTCTGCCTAGGAGTCCGGGTGGAGGAAACGCTAAATAAATTACTCCCAGTCTCTCAAATCTCAGCTTCTTTTCTCTTGGGTGCAATGACATTGTATCAGGAGGCACATTTGATTGATTTTATAAGCAAACACGACAACATTAAGCTCAGAATTCAAAAGCATTTTATTAGAACAATACAGCAGATACAAAGGTTCTACTGCAGATACTCGGAATTTTGTGTGCTTTAACGAGAAATAATATGGATCTCTCACACTTGAATAAATTAATATTTAAAAGAATACTAACCAAAAAAAAAAAGAAACAAATCAATCATAGAAAAAAATGAATTAAATGTATTATGCAGTGAATCAAGGCCTTGTGTTGGTGGTGAATTCGGGGTGCGCGGCAGTCGACAGTTTGCACTGATAACACTGTCACAGTCTTTTACAGATGGATGAGTGCGCGGTCTACAGGGTTCTCCTGTACTCAAGTTCTGAGACACTGACGCTGATCCCCGAGTCGACTCTTTCCAACACAACCTGATGTGTAAGGCAGCGGTTTCTTTTTAATATAAAAAGGGATGGTGGCTGTGCCTCCGTTACGGCCCTCGATCTTGTAAAAAAGAAAGAAAAGAAGAAGAAAAAAAAAAAAAAAGGTCATATGGAGCCGGGTTTTGCTTCATGTTAACGTGAGCAATCCGACCCATACTGTAGCAATACTCTTAGATAGATGAAACACAGTGTGATGCCTTCATGGATCTATAACACATGATCCATAAGCCCTCTGGAAAAGGCGAGCAAAAAAAACAAACCAAAATTAAAGCTTTTTTCCTGCTTTATTATATGCAAAAAGAAAGGGAAAAAAAAAAAAAGGATCGATCCTGGCTGGACATATACTGCAGAAATGAAAATGAAGCGAAAATAAGCAGCAAATCATAACGAGAAAAGAAAACGTGTGTGTAAACGCGCAGCTCCGCATCCGGGATCTTCTTCAGCATTCCATTAAAACGGATCATAAAGTGTGATCCGAGGTGCAGCAATTCCTTGTGTGGAAACTAGAGCCTGAAAACGATATCTTAAGGCCAGCTCTTGGACCTGGCACCTGTCAGGATTTTATGGCTTTGCCAGAAAAACACTCTCGATGGCTTCTTCTGGACTTCTGACTCAGCGCTCCATAGAAACACACTCTGGAGGAAAACACCTGGCTGTGCACCTTCATGTGAAGCGGCGAATATTGCTTCGTTCAGCTCGATCTGAAATCATATTTCTCTCCGGTCCTTTAGTCATGGTTCTCGTTTTCACCCTTTTTCTCAATTTTTTGGTTCAGAAGTGCACAGTTAATTCACTGAATTCAAGATCCTAAATCAATCCACCAATTTTGCATCTTTTCATTCTTTTCCTCTCAGTTCAATTAACAATACTATTACATTATTGTTATTATTATTATTAAGCATTTGTAAAAATCTATATAACCCCAGTTTAGAAATCTTATTTACATTAACAATAACAACATGTATAACAGTTAAAACCATTTGTACCTTTAAAGGCAAAATTTCACAACAATCCTTTTTTCCTTTTTTAACCCCTCAAACACAGTTAATATGCAAACAGCATGAAGTCAAAGGTTTACAGATCTCAAAAGCAAATCTGTAAATCTGTCTATCAGAATCGGTCCACCCTGGAGCTCCACTGCATCAGGATTGTTTTTATTCAAGGGGGCAGGAGAGAGAGAGTGAGAGAAGAAATCAGGGGGGGGGCGGAACAAACCAGGAAAAAAAGCTCTTGTTCAGGCCTCGGTAGTGGAGCGAGACAGATCGAGAGAGGTGGAGGCATTACTGGTGGTGGTGGTTATAATAAAAGGAGAGCTCAGTCTCCCACTGGTGGTGGGGCGTGGTCTCACAGCGCGCCGGATTCGGTACAGCCGCCTCCCACCGTGTAGCGGAGCTCCTGCAGGTTGGACACGCCGTGGAAGTGCACGAACGCTCCCGCCACCACTAAGATGTGGAACAGCTGGTGCGAGTGGAACTGAGGGGTAACAAAGAAAAAACAAGCAGCGATCAGTGACACACGACAGGATTATTTTTATATATATATATATATATATATATATATATATATATATATATATATATATATATATATATATATATATATATATATATATATATATGTGTTGAAGAGACTGATTTTAAGTAATTCTGTAAAGCCATAAACAATTTTAGACTGAATAAGACTGAAATAACCAGTATCCTATGAGGAAAAATATTTTACTCTAATCACTAATCATTACAATCGCTCGGTCAATTTATTTATTTTAATCATTTTGTGTAAACATTTTCTCGGAGTCTTTAAAACCCTCGACTCACCCAAATGTCACATTTGCCTGGGAAGAATCTCTCGGGGATGCGCGCGGCGTAAAGGCAGGCTCCGGTGATGTAGAGTGTGGCCATGAGGAACAGCCAGCCCATCTGACCAATCGTGGTGGCCCTGAGGAAGCCCTCGGAGATTACAAAGTGTAACGTGGGGACGACTCCGCTCAGGCCCAGGCCAACGAACACTCCTGTAACAACACGGCACATAGAAATTTGTTGTTTTTATCTCCATGAATCTTTTACTCTTCACTGTGGTTCGGCTTGACCTGAAATAAACATCACAGTTAAATGTGTACAAAACAGATAAAAAAAAAAAAATTAAAAAAAAAAATGAATGTAGCTAAATAATTTACACCCCTAAATACTGCAAACAATATGTCTCGATTCCTTTAAATATAAAAAAAAAAAAAAACTGCTCCGGTATAGAGGAGTGCAAAAGAATGAAGCACTTTTCATATCTGATTTTCTTTTAGCAGACACTCTTCTCCAGAGCTTTTTTTTTTTTTTATACCGATGGAACAAATAAGCTTGAAGATTGTCAGGGAAAGCTTTTCACATGGGCCGTGTTCAGCTGCAAATGTGAACCAATTTTAAACACACAAAAAAGACTGAACTATGCAATGAAGTTGAGTGCATCCTGTGTTGTGAGATAATAAGCGCGGTCAAACACTCGAAACAAGGTGCCGATAGTTCTGCGGTTGACTGTATATCATGTCATGTGACTGCTCACCTGCTCTTACTCCTCGGTACTGCGGCGTGGCGAAGAAGTCACACTGGGAGACAGTGATGGCGGCGAGGCCCAGGACACACACCACGATCAGGTAAACGACGCAGGGCTGAGGCGAGCAGTAGAACGAGTAGTAGAGCCACGGCACAAAGCTACCCATGATCAGGAACGCGATACCCGAGTAATCCAACCTACAGCAAGACACAGCAAGTTACAGGAACTCAGTACAGGTACTGTACTTATATACAGGGTTTTACGGTAAACAGCAGGCTATCACAGAAGAGCTAGCATCATTTTATTCACTTTCTAATTGCCATTCGTGTTGCACTTTACAATAGTTATTTCCTTTTTGACCGATTTCACAATAATAAAATAGAAAAATTTATCTTCAAAGTCAAACTTTAGAACATCACTATCTTAAATTTTACACAGCCAGGTCTGCACAATGTTGCGTGTAATATAAACACGTGCACTAGGTGGCAGTGTTTCCTTTCAACATTCCTTTCATTAAACATGTGCTGAAGGGAAAAGTAATTTAGTGTTGTTGTTTTTTTTATATATATATTATTGTAGTAGTAACATGTAGATCTTTGTTTTGTTTCTGTTAACTCCACATTTCTTTACAACTCTGCTGAAAGATTTTCCACTCCCTCATCAAGACTTCGCTTAGTTCACTTCACACATTATGTACGACTGTGGGATCAATAACAGCACGGTTTCACCGAGCAGCACCGCATACAGTCGATACGAGCGAGTTCGGGGAAATGGAACAGCGCGCGCAACGAGGTCTCATTGCTGCTTCTGTTTTGTAGCCTCAGTAGTGCTGGATTTGTGTGCGTGTGTGTGTGTGTGTGTGTGTGTGTGTGTGTGTGTGTGTCCCACAAATTCACTGACTTTGAGAACATCCGAGAGACGCCCTCCGAGTGGCAGTACACTGTGTGGAAGAGCCAGGAGAACGACAGGCAGAGGATGGCTCCTAAGAAAAACGCGCCAATCACGATCTTCTCCTGAAACGGTGCCACGAACGACATGTTGGGTCTGAACATGTACACGATCCCCAGACACAGGAAGAACAGGCAACCTGCCCACACACACACACACACACACACACACACACACACACACACACACACACACACACACACACACAGGAAAGAAAACATTAGGTGAATGTACATTAACACAAACATGTTAAAAAGTCATGCGGTTTTTTTTTTTGGTCAAATTTTACCTGAATATCAGCAATAAAGCAACATGAATGTAAATAACTCCTTTAAAAAAAATGATGCAGTATAAAGAAACTTTTTTTCTTCTTTTTTTTGCGAGATTATACAAAACACAGAGTGACTTGCACATTTCTGGGTCGTTTAAACAGTCGCTTAAAAAAAAAAAAAACACAATTCAGGTCTCATCTTCGTCCTTTAGATTTCTAACCAATCAAAACGCAAATAAGCTGGCTAAACTTTTTTCAATATTTATCATGATTATCACTATACACACATGTGGTTTAGACTGAAGATGAGATATAATAATTAATAAATATTGAGCAACGATTTAAATCCAACCTTCGTGCTCCAAGATTCTAACTGATCATAGATAAAACTATTACGAATTAACAATGATGATGCAGGAGGTGGGATTTATTAACCTCACACAGAGGTTTGCTCACATTCGCGAGTTTTATTTATTTTGTAATTTCCTTTCCAAGAGAATGAATAAAACCAGAACAGTCCTATTCTTTCACCGACTCTCATCCATCTCTCTTTTCTGTTTCTCCTGTTACGTCTTTCAGATTTTTTTCCCCACCTATGTTCCGCAGTGCTCAGTAGAATCCTGCTTCACAATTACTCAAATTACATGCTTGGATTTATTTTGTCCACTAGATGGCAGAACTGTATCGCTTCCCACTGATTTCTCAGTTGCTTTAATCTAGTAGCTTACTGTATGTTCGTAGAAGTTGAAAGGAACCTTGTAGGAACTGGATATTATTTGAGATAGTAAGTGCACAAAAACCGGACTTGACCATCTGGTTTTTACATCATGACAAAATCACTTATTCCCAGACATATAAACTTGCAGTACGGTTTAACAGTCTGTGCACGTTAACAATCCTCAGACACCATGGCTCTGTCCCAAAAAACACACAGACGCTGTTCAGCTGATTCCTGATGATTAGAGCAGGTTGTATATGTGCAACGCAACATCAGAGAGCATGTGTGTGTGTGTGTGTGTGTGTGTGTGTGTGTGTGCACTCGTTTCCTCACCGAGAAGGTGTGTCCAGATGTTGCCTGTCTCGGTGTGGATTCTGAAGATGCTCTTGAAACACGCTCTGAAGGACGGCATGGGTGGCCTGTGTCCGTGCACGAGATAGTCGTTATCCTTCAGCCAATCGGGCAGCACGTCGTGGGGGATGACGCGCCACCGGCCCTCCCACACCTTCACCAGACGGACAGATAAGCACAACATAAACAACAAGAAATAAACACTGGCCATCGGGAAGGAACAGAGTCAAAAAGACGGGAATACTGGAACAAGTGTAGAGCAAAGAAAGAATGTACAGAACAAAATAGATAAACAAAGAAAAGTAAAGGAAGAGTTAAAAAAAAAAAGAAAAGGAGGAAGGTGAACAAAAACAGAAAGAAGGAAAGTGAAGAAGTATAAGAGGAAGAAATACTAGAACAAAAGAAAAAGTAGCGTGAGTGTCTGTGCGTGTGCACAGAAGTGTCTGTGTGTGTGTGTGTCTGTCTCTGTGTGTGTGAGTTGACTATCCCACAGATCTCCAGTCCAATTGATTCTGTGCTGAGACGAGACTCGTTCTTTACTGTTCAGTGAGAACAGAGAGAGAGAGAGAGAGAGAGACCGAGCGCGAGGCTTCACCCGGAGTGATTAATGCACTAATTGAAGGCCTGCGGTGAGCAACTTCACTGGGAAGCTTGAGCGCGTTGAGAACACGACGGCACGAAGAAGGAGCCGAGATCAGACGGAGCACGGAGGCTCTTCCTCAAAGAGTCACTTTTTAACCCGGCAGCCGCTCTTCCTCTATGGCAGGGGAAGTGAGGAGGCGAAAAAGAGGGCAAAGGGAGGACTGGAAGTTAGCACGACGTGAACCGGAGGGCTTTAAACCGACACGGAGTAGAAGAAGTTTGTCTTTCCCCTGCTGCACTCACACGTCTATTGATAGAAAAGCGAGTCTCCTGAAGACAGTAGACGGGTAATGAGTACTGGCAGGCGCTCCACGCTGATAGTCTCAGTTCCTCAGAGAGAGAGAGAGAGAGAGAGAGAGAGACGGAGGAGCGCATGAATGCAGATGCAGCTGTTTGGCAGAGACTGAGCGTTCTCAGGGAGCATCTGTACCGATGAGTGCGGTCATGTGACTTTCCTACCACTGTGAATACACATTTGGTGGTAGTGTAAAATTTTTTTCTTCTTCTCCCAGAGACATGTTTGTTTGTTGTGGTGTTTATGAGCTCTTGCAGCCTGGACAAACAGAACAAATGTTTTTTTTTTTCTTCTTTCTTTCTTTCTTTCTTTCTCCAAGGCTGTGAAAACTCCATCACAGTCTGGATGTATGTTGTATTTTTGCAGATTAAGCACTTTATCTACTGCATGTGTGTGTGTGTGTGTGTGTGTGTGTGTGTGTGTGTGTGTGTGTGTGTGTGTGACTGACCTTATGGACAAACTCCTCCACCTTCTCCATAGCGTGGTGTGCCTGCAGCAGTGGCGTCATCCCCATAAAGCCTTCGTCTGAGCTTGTCGTCTCCTCCTCCTCCTCCTCCTCTGCCTCCGTCCTGTCGTCTCCTTCATGATGTTCCGTTCTTCTAATGTCTGTGATCTGAAAACAAGAAGGAAAAAGCAAAACAAATGCCATTAGAGCAGAGTCAGGACATACAGTCCTCACCACACAGGGTGTGTGTTTACATTTACAAAACAATCTCGTCTTGTCGTTCCAAACAGGAAAATCATAGTTTGGTTACGATGTAATCAGATTTTCGGTGTATTTGAGTAATGTTAAAAGCAGCAAACACCACCCCCACCCCCTAGTCAGGGAGGCAGTGATCACGTTTCTTTACACTATAATACATGTGACGTATCTACGTACAGAGAGGGGGGGGGGGAAATAAACCTTGATCCTAATTTGTGTTATAAAAGTGATAAATTTAATTGCTTTAATATGTGATGGCAGACGGCATGAATAAACATAAAAACTCGACACTAATTAATATCATAGATCAAAACCTTTTGTCCAGAAATCAAGTAGTCTTAAAGCACTCGCACTGCTACCTCGCAGTTATTTATCTCTCCTCCACACGGCGTGTCATTATAATAACAATTAGGAGTGCGGGACGGACACAATGCCGCGCAGACGGGCCGCTACATCACAACGTGGAGAAGAGCAGCTCCTTTCTCTCGCTCTCGTCTTTTTATCTTTTGTGAATAAATAGAAAGTAGGCTGCATTACTGCAGATCTGGGCCAAAGGAAGCAGTACAACACAGCTAGTGGAAGTACAGAGGAAGAACAGAGGAAGAAAAAGAGAGAGAGAGAGAGAGAGAGAGAGATGACACAGTACTCTCACAATAGAGAGCACTCGCTTAATCTGACTGCAGAACTAAATGTGTACACTTTTTATTTTATATATACATTATTAATCTATTTTACATTTTTCTCTTTTTAACTACTTTTTTTAATTACTTAATTTGATCTATTCCTATTCCGTTTCTTTTTCTACTGACTTATTTGAGCTTTGACAACACTAATGTCCATATTGGTTAGACCGATAAAGCACCTCTGAGTCATGAATAGCTGAAATGAGAGACAAGACAGAGGAGAGACAGTACTGCATAGAAAGAGAAGAGAAGAGAGAGAGAACCAGAAAGAGGAAAAGATGGAAAGAGGAAGAGATGGAAAGAGAGAGAGAGTTAGCAAAAAAAGAGGAAGAGACAAAAGAAAGCGACAGACAAAATAAAGAGACAGAGATAAATAAGGTGTGCAGAGAGACAGTACTGAACTGGGAGAGAGAGAGATTCAAACACAAAGACAATGACAGACAGAAATGAACAGAGAGAGGAGAAGCAGAAAGAGAGAGACTCAGATACTCAGAAACGGACCAAAAAAAAAAAAAAAAAAAAAAAAGAGAAGGAGCAAGAGACTGAGGATGAGAGAGAGAGAGAGAGAGAGAGAGAGAGAGAGAGAGAGAGAGAGAGAGAGAGAGAGAGAGAGAGAGAGAGACAACAAACTGAAGACAGAAAAGCAGACAAAGAAATAGACAGTGAGACAAGTAGAAAAAGACAAAGAGAGGCTGAGAGAGAGAGAGAGAGGAGTGTGAAAGTAGGTGTTGAGTAGGACGGGTTAATGAGGAGCTCTTAATCGGATCAGGTTCGGCCCTCGGGCTGTACAGACTCTCACTAATCAGTGTTGACGTGGACAAGCACAGAAGGAAGCACAATTCGTCTTACGTCGGGTCGCATCCCAACACACACTTCACTCTTTCACCAGTGTGTCACTGTTTCCTCAGTGTGTAGCGGTGTGTGTTTCAGTCTCTGTACCTCGCGGCTCTACTGACCTTGAAGGTGTCCTGTGCTGAAAGCACTCAGTATTCCAGTCCTGCCCCAGACACACACACACACTGTCTGAGCGACTGAGCAATCTCAGAGTCCACACACAGGACCAAAGAAATGACAAGGCATTAACGGTGCTCTGCTCTAACCGCTCTCCTGAAAGCATGATCACGCGTCTCCTGAAAGCGTGATCATGCGGAGTCCTTACGGGAACGCTGCACCACAGCCCCGGATCATTTCACGTCATCTAATTATATCCGTGACAAACCAACGCACGCCTACAAACAACAAAGTGTCCGACGCTCCGCTTAATGCTTTCAAATGGACCGCTTAATGCTGGAGCGCTTGGGTTCATGAATAGATCCTCCTGGAGCGAGGCTAAGAGCGGTCTATCAATAGTCTTGCATGCGACCGGCATCACAAACTTGAGAGTGGACGATTTGTTAGAGCGGTTAGCCTGCCTTTCTAATTTTATTTACACTTTGTCTTTTATTGAACTAATGTAAAAAATAGCAACTTGTAAACGACTATTTAATAAATGGGAAGCGCCCCAGTATTCCCATCAGTAGCGTGGTGGAGGGAGAGTGATGTTGTGAGGACGGTTTGCTGCTTCCGTTTGACACTTTGCTAAGTGACAGAAATTCAAGCACACTTGAGTCACAGGGCGAAAAACAACGACCCAAAGTGCACCTCTTAATGTCTTAAAAAAAAAAAAACGAGAGAAAAAAAAAAAGGCAGTTACAGTTTTGGACTGTTTATTTCTTTGCCACACTTATTTCTCTCTTTGACCTAAAAATAAGGTCCACTTTATCAAAAAACAGTTTTTCTTTGTTATATACAATAATGTTTTTTATTTTTTAATTACCAAGTGTCACACGGTCACCACCTGTCAAGTCTGTATGAATGAGTTGGTACTACAGAAAAGTTAACGCATTGAGGGAAAACAAATTGAGTTTGTTAAGCAAATTTGAGCATAAATCTCCTAAAACTACAGCTAGTTGCTGATGATCGAGTTAAACTAATGGGCCCCTGACTAACCGTCTGCGGTCTGGAGTTCAAAGACACAACAGTACAGACACTCCCAGTAGGTTTTCCCTCCATAGTGAGATTTCTGTGAATGAACTAATTAAGCGAGTCTGCTTAAATAACGTCTATAAACCTCGACCCTTGACTGGTTTTTCCTTACGCATCTCTTCTGCCTGTAGCATCGACTAAACACTAACTCTGGGGAAGAAATCAGGAACGTGGAAATGGTTCAATAAAAACAAAAACAAAAACAAAAAAAAAAAACATCCATTTGTCAGAACAGTTTTCACGTATAGTGATTTCTTTTTCGTTGTTTTCCAAAAACAACATGTCTTTAAGTGTTTAATTTCTATCTAATACATTTAAAACGTTTTCTGTTTATATAAAAATGACACGGCTTTTTTTTTGTTTTTTTACTTTTTGTCCATTTACAGTTACAGGTAATGTTGCAGAATGTCCGGGAATAAAGTTTCAAGAAGAGGCTAAACGTGCAAAATTGTACAAACTGTTACAGTAGAAATTACATTAAGGATACTAATATAAACGTATAAAAATCTCACACTCGGACTTGACCGAAAGCTATAAGGAACAGACTGTAGACTCCGCTTCAGACATGCGATCGCTCTGTTAATCGGACAGCACCTGAATGTGTCCGCGTCATGTCTAAGCACCCTGGTCACTTTTCTGTAAGAAAACTCTGGTCTATCATACGTTGCACATCTCTTGATGAACTGCAGAATTCTGAATGACAAATGCCAGATGTGCACCATGAGGCTCTCTGTCACATCCCTGAATATGTCCAAACGAAGCCATGAGCAACATCAACAGCCCGTGTTAGGCATGGGATACACATTGCTGCTTCATCAGTCTGTTAAACCCACATCCGTTATGTGTATCCCATGCCTAACACGGGCCTTAATAACTATACAGTACATGCACGGTGCAGACACTAGGTATATTGTCAAGGTTACCCGGATCATGGTTCTGCTCTCTGGTTGCTTGTCAGTAAATGGATCTGGCCAGACTCCTTAAAAAGACGGACCAGATCTATAATGCATGACTAACCCATTTCCCATGCCTGCCAGCAAAATACACCACCGTGTGTGTCTGTGCATGTTTGTAGGTCTTTCTACAGTCTGCTCCAGTGCCCGGAAATCTGTGTGCGGTCATTTTCTAGACCACATGAAATTATAGGAGGATGGTAACACTGGGGGTGAAGAGCAGCTCTGAAGCATGAACTGTTTCTCTTCATCTGTGTTGTGGTCCCCTTATGGGTGTGTGTGTGTGCAAGCAGCTGTAGCTTTTAGAGACTCTGTATGCCTTAGAGGGGCACCAGATGGACGTCTTTTTGACCGTGTTAAGCAGACCAATAACAAGGAGGCCACTGTGAGGGTTTCAAGGGGAACCAGATAATGAAAGACTAAGACCATGGGAAAAAAAAGTTAAAAGAAAATCAGAGCTATTTATATAGATCGCCCAGGAGTGAGTGTGAGTGAGTGTGTGAGTGTGTGTGTGGTGAAGATCATTCAAGACTACACTCCTCATGAAAGTTAAGCAGTAGGATTACTGTTTTCTGTGTAGTTTTGCACTCTATATGCATAGACCAATTATTATTGTATTGTATTATTTATAATAATAATGACTATTTAAGCATTCTATGCTAACCCCGTGACAAAAAAACATTACAATTTTAGTAGCATTTCTACATAATATAACAGCAATACTTTTTTCTCCCTTTCTTTCTTTCTTTCTTAGGATTGCACAATGTCAACATTATAATGCAATACGATCATTATATTGGGGAATATATACAATATAGATAATATCGATATAAATAATTGGAAGAAATATACTAAAATCGTATTATTTAATGTTAGTTACGCTCACCATTACCAAAACAAAGAAATATACTTAAAGGCGATGGGGTCCCTAAACACATTTATCCTTGATCAATAGCTGCACAAGAATCCACATGCATATCTATACGTGACGATTTCACCTTTGCTCCGTCACCCAACACCGACTCGTTTACTCTCTAATCAGATATGAATGATGTTACACACACAGGCCTGTAAGTGGTTCAAAACTGTTCGCAAAAAACAAACCTGACTCGATCGTAAGTTATCCCCTGAGCATGTTTACCGCGTGAAGACAAAAAACAGCAAGTTTAAATAACACAACTCAGGAGTGGGGGCGCACACACGCGCGCGCGCACGCACGCACGCACGCACACACACACACACACACACACACACACACACACACACACACACACACACACGACCTTAATGAAATACAAATGAAACACCATTACTATGATTTGCTCATGTTTAGTGATTTTTTCCCCCTTCCAAGATTGCAGTCATGTTTATTTATAACGTATAATTATTAACTGTTGCTCATTTCTTACCATTCTAGTTTTGCTTTTTAACCAAATGTTTTTGTGACATACGGCAACATCGTTTTGTGTATTTACAGCTGGAACCTATTATAAGCATGTGAGATTGTACACAAGGATGCTCTTATCCTGTGGTGCATCCTAGACATTACAGACTGACCGCTGAGGTCATACATATGAAACAGGAACCTGGGCCAATTTAGGAGGGGGTACCATGGTGTACCATGAAATCATGGGTTTAAGGGTTACCATTAATGAGACGTGACTGAACTCAAAAAGTGTAGATCTAAAAAGGTTTGTTATTTTTGGAGTGAATGATAACCTGGTGTTGTAGATGTGAAGAGCCTTTCTTAGTCCTCTACAAACTAAATAACATGCTTAAGTAGTGAATTCTACTATGAAAAAAAAAATGTAAACTAATTTTGAGGGGGAAAAAATAGGAAAATAATTCCTGACATTTTCTCTGGTGTTTTACTCTCCATTTATTTTCCTCTTTTCTTCTATGCGGTTTTCATAATCCGTGTGCCTCTTTGTTTGTTGTGGACTGTTTAATTTACATGTGAACTATTTGAAGCATCATCTTTTACAGGAACCCTATCAGATAAATCTACTTCCTCCTCATGTTAAAGTTGACCTTTGCATGAAGTTGCCCTCTTTCAATTCACAACCTTAATTCCAATTTCAGTCTAAACGCTCGCAGAATATCATAAGGAAAAAAAGGAGCACTTCCGACTCAGTGAAATGCGCGATCAGATTGCAGAGAAACACAAAAAAATTATTCAGGTGATGCTATAATTAAAAGTACAACATCATAGATCAAGGCATCAGTTCTTCATGACAATGTAAATATAAATACAGCAGCCTGAAGTCTAAAACGATCCGAGACACCTCGGCGCTTTATAAACTGAATTGATTTATTTGACATGATAAATATCCCCCTCTGTGAGCAGACTGAACTGAGAGGGCTGACTGACGGCACTGCTTTAGATTCAAGTGCACTCACGGCTTACACTTAGACTTAATGAGTGTCTGATGGTACGACTCTACGCTCACGGTGGCAGCAAACCAACTACTCGTTATCTATGGAAATGTGTATGGAAAAACCATGCACGCGGACAAACAAAAGAAACTCATAACTGTGGCTACAGCTATCCTGTCGTCCACAGTGTCTCGTTAATTCTGTACTAGTGTTTGTGGAGCGCTCAAAATCTAACATGTCTTATGTTTCTATGTTCCCTCCTTCCTGATCCATAGTGACCTGTAAAGTCCATTACTGAACCTTTGTAAATCACATGGCTTTTTCAAAACAGGAATCATTTCGCCCTGACATGCAGCGTGCTGTCCCACTCCACCGACCCGGTTTCACAGTGCAGCTGAAATGACACTAAATTAGGTTTTGTTCGGCATGAAGTAGCAAATCAATAGATGTTCACATAAACAAAAATCAAAGTGGACAATTTGGGTGTTTTCTGGCTTCGAAAGCATGACTCAGCTTATAATAATCAGGCCACCTGGTCGGTAGAGAAGCTTCTGGAGCGGCCAAACTGCACGGCCAGCATCTTAAGGTTTTGTTAGCTTTGTTCATTTACTCTTTGTGTTTGCTGAATAGACAAAGGAACCCATATGGTGCAACATTTGTTACTGGAGAGTGAAAATTAAAGAACACAGCAAAAAAAATATTTGACAAAAAAAAAAAAAATAATAATTCACAGGAATGCTCAGACACCGATTCCTTTGCCAGCACCACGGCTCAAGCGCTCGTTCTCATATTCGAGGAAAACACTCGCCATCATGAGACGCTTTGTGATGTCATCCTGAAATACGCTGTGACACTAAAGATCATATCACGTGAGAAATTATTCATCTAGAACGTTGTTCATCTAGAATGTCTAGAACGAATTATTCATCTGAATTAAAATTCTATTACGCGTAGCGATCTAATGTAATTGCAATGTTTAAACACCAGATGGCCCGACCGCCACAAAAGCATAAATGTTATGATATGATCGCTTTCATGCATGGAGAGCCTGCACTATTAACAGGAATGATCTGCACCTGGGAACTGACCCATGGCCTTGACAGGCTTTATGGGGTAAATGTTTAATCTACCATGTTGTAGATTAAGCTTTTTAAAATGAGCACTTCGTTAGCTTTAAAAGTGCCTCGGCAGGAGGTCGCCGGTTTCCTCGTCGTCACACGACATTAGGAGTCTTGGTGTTTGTGCAAGATTATCTGATGGACAGAAGGTCATATTATAAACGGGTCTGGAGGGCGGATTAAAATCAGACTCATTACTGATCATCTGCTTCATCTATAAGCTACTTTATACTGAAGGTTAGGACGCATCACTCACTAAGCAACTAAAATCTGAATGAAACTAAAAAATAAAAAACGAAATAGGATGATGCATACTTGCACAGCGTACTTGAGAAGCGATAAACAGAATCCCACTTCACTGTAAGCAGTGATATTTTTAAAGTCACATCGTAAAGCCATCGCCATTCCAAGCCAACTGGTGCTATGTGATAACTGCTGAAGTATTCTCACTATGTACACTACATGTGCAAGTAAAGCCTCTTTAAAAGGTTAGCAGGTTCTTCTATTTAAAAAAACAAAACAAAACTGGATTAAAACTAAACAAAAGAACGAGATGTTTATGCAAAAGTGATACTCATGATCATACCAGACAGATTTCTTTAAAAGCTTAAAATGTTTCCGTGTACTTAACTGCCTTAAAGTAAAGCCTCAAACGTTAAATAATTTACTAAAAGCATTTATGCTGGAACCTTAATGTCTGAGCAATTCAAATCAAAGTGTCCCTGAGGGGTCTGGGGAACTCTTCACCCGTGGCACTGAAGTGTAAACAGGGTCCCTTTGCTGAGTGAGCTCATACTCCAGCACACGCATGCATACAGGGAAACGACCACAGGGACTCCTCCAAGTGCATTCGTGGAAAGGCAGGCGTCAGATATAGCTCTGTCCTTTGCTGTTCCTGGACATTTAATGCCATTTTGTTCCTGGCACTCAGAAAGGAATTCCACCTTGCTGAGACGCTGGGAGGGTAAGGACGCTCGGTATACGCCTGTGTCCAGGAACACAACTTGTATGTACTCTAACAACAAGTTTAACCCTAACGTTATTTAACAAACCGAAATGTATAATGTTCACATGTTTATAGCGGCATGACAGGAAACTGAAAGGAACACTATTGCCTCGACAAATCTTTGAGCCTGCTGGGGGTAGACTAAACTAATTTATTTGTTGCTATAGAAAGACAAAGGACGTTCAGGTCAAACCGGGACTTGTGATGTCAAATTACATTTACAGAAGACATTCATTCAATCATAGTATGATGATGAGAGTCTTCACTGCAGCAAAACATATGATTGGTGCAAACATTTAAAGAAGGTTTTGAATGACAGCAAGTGGAACGCCTGATCCTGGAAAACTGACAGATAACTCGTCACCAACTTGAGGAAGTGGGAAAACTTTCTACCTTGATGGTGTCCAAGCACTAGTGAAACACTGGGATGAGTGCATTAGTGTAGCAGAGGATTATATAGAGAAATAAAGGGGGGTTTTTTACTCTCAGAACTGCATTCTGTTATTCTGAACAATCAAAAAAGTCCTGGTTTGACTTGAACGTCCCTTGTAGGAACCTATAAAACACTAACTGTGAATGAGAAAGCAAGCACTCAGAATAGACACCTCAGACAGATCAGAATAAAGACTTAATAAATCTCAATGCGACAGTGCTGCTTATTTTTTTTTAATAGATCAGGATTTAATTAATTGTTGTTGATGCCATATTTAGGACTGAAATTCTGGCACAAACGTAACTCGAGGTGATGGATGAAATGATTCATCTTACTTCAGAGAAGAATACAAATATTGTAACGGTGGTAACAGAATGTGATCTTAACATCAAATTCATGTTTTCAATTTCAATATTTCTCATACACAAAACAGATCGAGGCTTTTCAGAAGGATGACTACGGCCTCATTTTGTCTTTATTTTGAAAAGCTACCTATATATACGTTATGGGACATCTAAGGAGTCAACATAACTACAAGGCAGTTTGAGAGAGAGGATCTGATGCACTGCTGCTTGTTGAAGACTGCACTGATGGCATTTGGCAGACACCTTTATCCAGAATCACCTGACATTTATCTCATTTATACAGCTGAGCAGTTGGGAGTTAAAGGTCTTGCTCAAGGGCTGGGCCGTGGCAGTGCTGGGATTTGAACTCATGACCTGACATCATTGATCAGGAGAGCAACTGCTGCCCTGTATTAACCGCCGTAAAGTGTACCTGTGTGTGTGTGTGTGAGAGATTATCAGGTAGTACCATACTCAGTCTAGCTTAAATACTCTTTTGCATTTGAGAGTAACAGTGTTCCTGTGTAACACTGTATACACATCATATACATAAACTGTATACAGTTTATACAGAGGGTCGGTTTGTCCTCAGGAGGATGAAGTGTCAATATTACCAAGGAAACACTTTCTCAGGACCAAACACAGTGACCTTGCCCTTACATCTACTGTACCTCAGCACCAGACAATCACACAACATGATTTAAACAAAACCATTCAAGCACAGTAAATAGTATCACTACTACTACTAATAATAATAATAATGATAAAATATTATGATCATTATTATTATTAAGAATAAGACCTTTTATTACTTAACATTCAATTCAACATGTACTACGATATTGTCTAAGAACGCTGATCCATAACGGTGTCCACCCACTCGATAATCCTTTACTGCTGTCCCTCACAGGAAAGAAGGTCTGAAAGTCGATTGTAAATCAGCGAGCATGTCGAGAACCATCAGCGGTTTGCTCGCGATCGTTCGACGTAAATGAAATGAACTGCAGCGCCGCAGAGATTTACGCACCTCTTAATTCGCTTGTGTGCTAATAACTGTGTAATAAAGCACGGTTGTCGGACTACTTGTCATGCCTTGCGCATTCCCCACAGATCCCCGGAGGTGTTCCACACTGTACACAGCAGACAATAAAGGTGTGTACAAATCAGCACATAAAAACTCACTGCAGGTTTAACAAGGCCTCTGACAGGGGGCAGAAACCCGAGGCCAGATATGACAGAGTACCAGCCGTATCTGCCTCGAGCAGCATCCAGATTTCAACATCATTTACACTATTGTGTTTTTATTGAGGGTGAAAGATTACAATATATTGTCTGCTGCCTGGTGCCACTGTAAGGTTATACAGGCCCAGGACAAGTACGTTTCTCCACTATGAACTCGATGTGGTTAAAGCACACTCTCGTTAATTTAACTCATCACTCTTAGCTTTAATTAGCTCAGTCTCGGACTCCCCCCCCCTCCCCCCAAGTCTCTGGCACTTTGTCTCTTTCTCCCCCAGTCTCTCCATCTCTCTCCCCCAGTCTCTCCATCTCTCTCCCCCAGTCTCTTGCGCTCTGTCTCCTTTTCTCTCTCTCCCCCGTCACTCACTCTCTCCATTTCTCCCTCTCCTCTGTCGCTGTCTCTCCACCAGTCTGTCTCTCCCCCCCCCCCCCCCCCCATCACATTCTCTCTCTCTATTTCTCCCGTCTCTTGCTCTCTCTCCCTGCCTCTCCATCTCTTTCTCCCCCATCTTTTGCTCTCTCTCCATCTCTTGCTCTCGCTCTGTCACTCTAGAGACACTAATAACACTAGACACTAAGCAAGTCCCACATATTTACTCTTGCAAGCTCTCAGTTTATCATTTTCTCTATCCCTCCTTATACCTTTCTCCATCTCCCTGCCTCCCTCTCTCTCTCTCTCGCTCGCTCACAGACACACATACTCTCTTATTAGTGCATGTACCATTAGTGTTTTACACAGATCTCCAAACCTATATTTTATCAGATACACATCCGTATTTGTGTCCTAACACCACTTAAATTCGGCACGCAGACAGTGTACACTCTTTCTCTCTGAAGTGGTCATGTTACCCTCCTGTCACACCACCTTAGAGCCACCTTAAGGACTAACACATTTAAAAGCACAGATCCGCTCTCGTCCCGCTGCTCCGCTCTTCATTCTGTGGAGCATCTACATTCACTCCTTTCCCTTACAACATTCCTCAAAAACAAGACAGTCATGAAGAAGGTTACTGTGCAATCAGGAAGTAACCTTTGTACAGAGTAACTTCTGTGCAGTCAAAATCTACACACGTGACGCACACAAACACGGAGAACGGCTCACGTGGAGCACAAGCACAAACATTAAGATAAAGCAGTCGCTCTGTACACTTTAAGAACTTAATTGAGCACACACCCAAAAAACTAATCTAGACAGTACAATCAAACAGTAAGAAAATAAATACACTGTAGGTTTCTTTAATTTTAAGAAAAACCCTCTTATAATAAGAGAAAAAGGAGCAAGCACACAAAAACCCCAAATCATATTTTCCCTAGTATAAAACACATGATCGGCTCACATCCGCTGTTTGTTGAAAAATGTTTTAGCTCTTACTGTCCTGTCAGCCTTGCTTGCCTAGTGACCTACATTAATTCATTAGTCATGACCTACATGAAATGCAATATGCTTAATCTCATATGCAGGTTAAGTGTACAACCTCTGAAACACGCACGATGTAATCCGACTGACCGACCATCAAACCCGAATGGAAAAAGATGAAGGCCGATGAGAGAAATAAGAGACGAAGCGCAGCACATCCACTGAGGTGACTGCAATAATAATAATAATGGGGAAGAAGACTCAGGTTAAAACCTTTCACATGCATGTCCAGGTGAAACCCTTTGCTGTAAACAACTACAACCGCAGCACAAACAGCATCCACACGGCTCACGTGATTGTGCGCATGAGGGCTGAAGAAGACTTAAATGCGATCACTTGTTTTCCTCTGACAGAGCAGAGCGTCTTTGAACAGAATCCAATTCAAGGCTCGTGCATATGGAGAGGCTTTTATGCAGAGCACGTCTCGACAGCTAACGATAAGTCTGTGGCTAAAACAAATCACCTGGCCACTTCAGCGGGACGAGAGAACCACGGGCCTGCATGTAAATAAGAAAGCATGGAGCGGAAACAAAAAGAAAAAAAAAAAAAGCCACAAGTCTGATGTTGTTTACACTTGAAATGTGTATGTTTACTGGGACTAGGTCAAGAGCAGCAGATTACAACTAACATCACGACTAATAACTAATCAGAAATTAGCATTAGTTATGTTTTGATGAGAAATCATTAGAACATCTGGAGCCTCTTGTTATCTGGAGCCTCTTATTACAATGACAAAACTTCGGAAAAAAAATTATAATTAACCTGCAGTCTATAATCCAAAGCATACTACACTGATTTAACTGCAAAAAAGGTTTAAGAAGCTGCCACGCCTGATTCCAACGGTTTAATCAGCTAATCCTGACTTTTACCTGACTCTTAAGTGTGGTTCCTGAGTGAATAGAATAAAAACATACCTGTAGACACACCTGCCTTAGTGTATAGATAAGCCTGGACTCGTACTCGCTCTCACTCATTCTCTATACTGCTCATTCCTCTACAGATCTGCTTAAACCAAACTGCCTGAACTTATTCTGAATAAACACATACACTGCTTCATAGTGCCAGCTGGAGGATGCTTTGCTTAGACTGATGTCCCAGATAACATGCCGAACTTAACCGACTGTTTTTTAACTTAGGACACGGTGGCCTGAACTCGGAAATACTCCCACATGCAGCTAGAGCGACCTGTACCGTCAGCGTCATAGATAGATTTAAAAGTGCATTCGGTGTGATTAGTACATTTTTACTTTTTTGCATTAGATAGGATTAGGTTACAAAGCTTTAAGTAGGTGGATTTGATAATTGAATTATATATATTGTTCTACTCTTTAAACCTGCCCCGCTAAATTAAACATTATACAAAAACACGATTTAAACACAAATATGCAATCTGGATCAGAAGTCAGGTTCATTAACAATTTAACAGGGAAAGTAATACAGAAAAAATGACCACTGCACCTTTAACAACTAATGTTGATTTTTCTAGAGCAAATAATAATATTAAATCTTAAAGGAATGCTGTGATGTTTTGTTTACTGTTGACGGTGCGACTGATCTCAGGGTTGAACACATCTTTACAACTTTCCTAGTAGAAATTAGCAATTCCAAATTTTCATACTTCAGAGTGACAAGCTTGAGTCATAAACACTGCGCAACTTTAGCTATTTGATACACACAGCCTTGCAGTTAAAACTAAAAATACCGTACAACTAACATACATTTTAACAACAAAACACCTATAAACAACTCAATTGAGACTCAGCAGTGATTCAGTCTGCTGATTTTTTTTTTGTGGCCCCTTCTCAACTGAACTTTGGGTTCATTTTTATGCTTTTATGTGTTTGAAAGAATGAACTCCACAGTTCCACATCTCAATAGCTCTAACTGTCTCCCTGTTCCAGATCAGAAAAGAACTTTCCATCATTAATTCAATGCGTCCTAACACTCACTGTACAGTTAGGAGGATTTACTGCATAAGTTCTGGCTGCTTGGCAAAAAATTTACAGCAGATAACGAGACATGGAAGGAAATGTACTTTACTTTTCTTGTGAACAAACATCAGGCTCTTGGTATAACGATTCCTAGAAGAGCAGGAACACCAGGACTCTGAGACGAGATCACAGGACAAACTTTCTTACGCAAACTCAGATGTTTTGCTGAATACCGAGAACTCACTGTGACAAAGCCGTTCAGTTGTGTACATGCACAGGCCCAGCCTGCTTCACAGCATGCCTTATAAACCTGGAGGGACAAGTTTGGCAGTTTGTTAAACTAAATTTCCCCAGCTCTGACAGTGTGAAATGTCCTGCTGGGTGCGTGCCATGAATGCGTCAAAATGTTCAGAGAAGTCCTAAACCATACATTCATCATTCTGAAGAACAAGGACATTTTATAACTCCGGTTAGAGACGGATCTTAGTGATGTAAAGCAACTCCAAGAGCTTTATCTGCCATCTGAAGTGGGGGTGTGGCCTAAACCAGAAGGGATTTCCCCTGGAAAACTCTATAAACAGTGCTTTGTTAAAACCTAGAAGTCAACATGGTGTTTGAATTTGAGCTCAAACACCATTTAACCACCACCGCAACACCTTCTTGTCAGGGCCACATGAATGAGGTCTTTGTCCTGTGAGCTTCATGCTCTTGCTTTCATCACATGAACATTAAACCTTCCACTCATATGAATTTGGTTTTGTCTCCACGAAATATGCCTCGTTTTGCCAAGAGAAACATACAAATAATACAGAGAAGCACAGCGTGCCTCCTATTTGTAGCTGTTTAGAACCAATTAGCCGTTTAAATCTGGCTCAGAGTTGGGGAGGGGGGAGGGGGGGGGGGTGGCTGTATTTCACATCGAAATACATATCTATGATAAACAATATGCATCACCTTAGTTTTGCTAGCAAACTGTAGCGAGTTTAATAATCATTCAAGTCTGCACAAACTACTTAACATTTCTCCCAATACAAACATTAATCCTTTAAAACACTATGAACCCTTAACAACAAAATGCATCATCCTTTTTAAAGGAACCACATCTGCCTGCAAAGCTTTCTTACATCGTTTACATTATTTAACACTCCTGGTCATCACGGCGTCTCGGAGCTAGCCGTACGATCTGCTTTCCATGTGGACCGTTATATAGCTCGCACACAAAGAAGGAAATAAGAGATGAGAAATGGGGTTGTGGTGCAGGTTGAACAGAGAAAGCCAAACAGTGCGGGCAGGTTACAACACCTGTAGCGTGACCGTCAGACGCGCAAACGCAAACAAGCCCACATCCAGCACCTGTTACTGAACACTGCGGCCTGTTTAAACTTTCATCGCCCTGCTCGGGTTGCTGAGGATCTATCACTAACCCTGAGAGAGTCAGTAGGCCGTCTGCTACTTCTACTGTACTGAGATAGTGTTACACCTGGCCCAGTCTGACCACACATACACGTACCACATAGTGGGCTCTGGAGAAGAACATGGATGGGAAGAAAACATAAAAAAACACCTCGTGGTGGTGTTTTTCAGTTGCTATGATGACATGGAATGATTCCTGGTTAAGCTGGCGATTACTGAGCTGCACAAACATCCAAACCACATGTGAAGAATGATAACATGATATGGGGTCCTGTCTGTTATAGGTAAAAATATTCATGATGTTATGGTGTGGTTTGGCCAGAGATGTAGATGAAGTATTCCTTTCATCACACTACAAAAATTTTGAATTATATAAATTAAACGACTCAAGTTACAGTTACTTTCGTCCGTTTAACATCATGAAATGTTTAAAGAGCAAGCTATATCCTGTTTATTTTTTACAAAATGTAATGATTAATTGCCTAACACATACTGACAACTCTTTACTGTTAAACAGGTCAAAGCAGATGATGTCGTGTGGTTGTGTGATGCTGTCCCTCACCTCGCTCTGTGTGCAGTCTGACTCCGAGCTGCCTGGGCTCATGGTGTCCTGGCTGTCTGAAATAGAGTTGCTTGTGCTACTGCTGGTGCTGTTGCTGTTGCACACTCGTTGCCTCAGGACGAATGCCGGGCATTCGCCCTCCTCCCTCGACTGCGCTCCGTCCAGCTTGTCTTCTGAAGTTTACACGCTTTCCCGTACACCAGGATGATTTTTGTCCAGATTGTCTTGTGTACCACGGGGGACCGGAGAACCTGGGAATGTGATATCAGTAGACCGTTAAAGAGTGCACAGTGTGCGTTTTTTTTTTTTTTAATGAGTTATTAATGCTTCAGCAGGTAAACGTCTCATTATATTGTACACCAGAGTGACTATGAACCTTAAGAGTCAGTGAAAAATTGTGTACTCGAAGGAAAGCAAGACTCAAAAGTGTACTGTAAGCAATGTACAGAGGGGTAACATGAAGGGAAAAAAGGCTGAATAAATGAGTAGAGAAGCAAAGAAATGGTGTCAGCCAGATATCTATCCAGGATTGAGTATGATATTATCCATCATATGGCTTTGGATTAGTAACAAATAAAAAAATCTAAATTTTCTTCATGAGGTCTCAAGATAAATTTGGGAGAAATGGAAATCGTCCTGTTTCACATTATGTCCTTCTCAATTTCTTAACTTGTAATTGTTTTAAAATGAACTTCATAAATTAATGCACCCCAGTTTAAACTTTTATGCTGTAGAGCTAGAGATGGGGTGTTTGTTTCTGGGACACGGATAACAAATGCTAAAGGTCTCGGTTTTTTTGGCGGCGGGGTGTGATCAGTCCAGTGGATGTGATCAACAGTTCATTGCCAAGTACATGTTTTCCCCCATTTAGTGAAAAAAAAAAAAAACTTTTTAAAGAGTTTTCAGCATAACACTCAGAGGACATTGCTAAGTTTATCAGTTAGCAATAATCTCTGGACGTTTGAGAGCTGCAGGAAGGCAGCTGTCTCCCTCTGATCCAAGGGACTGAATCAACAACTTTAACAATAACAGACTACAATACTGGGGAATACATCAGAGAGAGAGATTTTAGTGACAAAAGACAAGTAAATGCTGCTGGGAATAGCAGGAAGTCCAAACAGACGTGTCAATGACAGATCCTAGGGGGACTACTCCCAAAACACTAAAACAAAAAAAGTGAAAACAAGAAACATGGCTAATCTAGGAGATGCAAGTACTCCTATAATATTACCCATCAAGCCTATGGTCCAATAACTTAACTTAGATTTTTTTTTTCCCCTGTCAGTTTTTAAGATAGAAAATAAAATATGAAAGCTTTTCTAAACACAAGATTAAAAACCAAATTATATTTTAAACAAGTTTACACTTTTGCATCAGAGGTTTAACTGAACAACCTGCTAAAGTACATGCAGAACTGTTTACAGGAGAACGAGTACATTACACCATATCTCAGTGTGATAATCACGTCGGAAGGCACCTGTCTGCCAAGTTTTATTTCTCCCCTGGCCAGCCTTGTGCAATGTCAATCACGCAATGCAAAACCTTTCACATGGCCATTTGAGGTAAAGCATTTCTAACACTCTGACTAAAGGTCAAGGGCTGACGAATTATTCAATCCAAAATCCTGGCTTAACCTTCTCTCCATATTACGAACTGCTCCAGAAAAATGCATTGCCAAAAAAAAAAAATAATTAAAAATGCGTCTAAAGGAGGAAGTGGATGTTGAATCGGTGCTCATTTCACCCTCATGACTGAAGCTACAGCTGCAAGTAAGTATGTCAGGATGTTCCCATCTTACTCACTCAAAATTTACTCTCATTCTAACTCAAAAGCATGACCGCAGCTGCTGACTAAAAAAAGATGTCTGGCCTTTGTACAAATCTTTCTGGCGTGTCGTGGCACTTGTCCTAGCCAATAAAATAAACTGAGATCAACAATGTGCCAGCACTGCCTTCCAAACTAACCATTTCAGAAGGGGCTAAAGAAGGTCACATATGCTTATCAAGTACGTGCTCAACAAGCTCGGGAATAAGAGAAAAGGTTAAGCAGTTAAAAAAAAAAACTTTACTTATGAGGAAATCCAATGAAAATCTGTGCTGCGGTTATGTCTGCTCACACTGTGATGCAATCATACATAAGAGACTTCTTCTTTGTCTTTCGTCTGTTCCCTTTCAGGGGACGCCACAGCAAATCATCTGCCTCCATCTAACCCTATCCTAAGAGACTATTTCACTAAAACGTTTTACATGACTGAAGCTCAAGGTCTAGGGTTAATTATCAGCGGTCAACAGTATAACTAGCCAACCGTGACAGAGACTCCAATATGGCAAAAACAGTGGAAAAACAAAAGGTAAGCTACTATCAATATTTATAAAGCTATAGCTGGGTAAGTACAGGTTGTCTCCGAACTTTAAACGAGTTCTATTCCGGAAGCATGTCCATAAGTCCGATTTGTTCTTAAGTCTTATACGCCTCTGACGCAAATGTACAAATGTACAGTATACCAATTCACTTTAATAAATATCTGTCCCCTTTCTCCACACTGCCATCATGTGGCCAAAAAACAGTGAGGCACCCCACACGTGCACGCATACGGACTTTTTATACATTCACTAACACACAAAAAATGTTGGATGTAATTGTAAATATTGGTATCTGGTGGACTGCAGTTTCTATTTTTTGTATAATATACGTGAGCTACTCCTGTGATTGAACTGGAATTGGAACCGCGGCCTGTTTGTATCTGCGGAAATTCATAACTTGACTGTTCGTAAGTCGGGGACTCCCTGTAATGGTGTACAGATTTGTGAGCCACCATCCTCTTCTGTCACTGAGAACGTTTAAAGAATCCAATATAACAAGAAAATGATCACTAGGAAAGTTTCCTTACACTAACCGTGTTTTAATACGACTTCCCGTACAATTTGAGCAAATGGCAACTGACCTAAAACTTTGCAGAGGCTCATAAATTATAAATGATTGCAGGAGAAACTCCACATGACTGACCTCAATGAGTGTTTGGTGGATCGACAATGCTTTCAGTTATTATTGTTTGTGATCTGAGAATTTGCTGCTGTGGCAAAAAAAGCCCTGAAAGTCATGATGTGTACATGTACACAAAAAGCTTTGACTACAAACAAATAGCGACACCACCATGTTTGCGTCTCTCAAGTCTATACAGGTTCCTTATTACGCTTTAGTCTTTCACAGCTTCTCATGTAACCTTCAAACACACTGAAAGCTTCGTTAAAGACAGATTCTGTGAAGTTGCTAGACTGAACATTTTACATGTAAAGTCAGAGCTGTGGATTTGAGACGCACCTCATGACAACAGTCAAGATGCTCTTCTTAAAGAAGAACAGAGCTGATACAGTGTGCGCGTGTGTAACATCACCAGATGGACAGAGATGTTTAGTGAAGGATGCTTTTAATCCTTCAGATGTACAGAAGATTGGTAAAGCGGGTACGTGAATTATATTGTTTGACATTGGTGCTGCTTGTGAAATTCTAAAGCAGAACTAACAAACTCAAAATGCTTCCACCCCTGTAGCAAGCCTGCTGTCTTCATTGCCCCTACTCGTCTGCTCCAGACAACAAAGTGGCCCTATTCCACCCTTCAGGAAACACGTGGAGCTCTGACAGGGTCAATTAGAAACTAAAGAGCATGGAGTGGAAAAGTGTGTGTGTGTGTGTGTGTGTGTGTGCACGCTGCTGAATGAGTGATCATCAAGTGGTGAGAAGCAGCCACTCTGCTCAAGCCAAGTACTTCACTTAACCTATGTTTCAATTCGAAGGGTTGGTAATGACTGAGGGGAGCAAAGTTATGAGTTAGTAGGTTGCTGATGGAAATCAAAACTGTGAAACTGGCTCTATGGAGATGATGAAGTGCTGGTGAGACTGCAGAATAAAGTTTAGGGACTTTAAACGTTTGCTAGATATGAAAGTAATGACATGATAAATATGTACGTCTCTTTTAAAAGCATGTTAAAATAATTAGCGGGTAAGTTGTGTCATTTTAATAGACATTTAAACTCATTTTAAATATATATTAATGTGCATTTTTCATAAAGAACAAAAACAAAACAAAAATAAAACAGGCAATATGTTTGCTTGTTATTAAAAAGCAATCATGTGAGGCACTAAACACTACTTTAACTCAACCATGAGTATGTACAGCAAACATTTCTGTAAAGTGCTCCAAACCATAATAAGGGAGTTTGCTATGTCTTAATAAACATTACTCAACATTTCAGACTCCTGATCTAACACTAAAGAGCGATAAAAGACTTCATTGTGTTGAGAAAATCCCAAAAGACTAGCAAAATCCTTTGTTTGACCAGACGTCACTGGTGCAAGCGAACGATGTCCCGCATAACTATTAGGTCAAACAGTATGAATTTTTGTTTTTCGGCATGGTGGAAAGAGACGGTTAGACGAATCTGGAGAACAAAACCGGCAAACCCGAGGAGTTCGGACAGAAGCAGATCTTGGAGATTCATATGTCGTATGATTTGCAAACACACTGAGTGATCCAATCTAATGGGGTTTTTGTCTCTCGGTTATAAGAGCAGACTGTAATGACTGACAGCGCTCTGCTGATGGACAGGGAGCGCAGGAAAAGCAGGTTCTCTGCATGCACGGGAGTGAAATATGAAACTGAAGGAAGGGGGTGCCAATTACAGCAGCGAGAGTAGGGTTGCGAAAGCGATGGTTGCAGTTTAGTCAGGAGTCGTACTGGCTGGAGTCTTCGTGCTCTACTCGAGGCCTCTTTCACGCTGCATTGTTGTGGAAATGTCGAGAGAGAAACAGACAAAGATAGACTCTCTGTCCAGATCCAAAGAGACAAGAAACTACTCTACAATCTAATGCAGATGAATCGTCATCCATGTTCTTTAAGACGGAACAGTCTGCTTGATGAACAGAGTCTGCTTGATAAAATTTCATCATCAGGGGGTCAGGGTTAGTCATGCTGTATATTACCACTTGCGTTGTTTCCGCCCCAGACCAGATAAAAATTTCACTTTAAATTTAAATTTCCTGATGCTGTATTCTGAGGAATTACTACACACTGTGCCCTTGAGTTTTGTTTGCAAAACGCTAAATAAATACCAGGACAAACAGTACAACACTACTGTATGTTTACTACAGGTGCCATAACCAGGGGTAGCTCAGTGGTTAAGGCATTGGACTACGGTTCGGAAGATCCCAGGTTCAAACCGCACAACCAACAAGTTGCCACTGTTGGGCCCTTGAGCAAGGCCCTTAACCCTCAACTGCTCAGATGTGTAATGAGATAAAAATGTAAGTCGCTCTGGATAAGAGCGTCTGCCAAATGCCCAAATGTAAATAACGACATCACATGCTGAACTTGAGGTCTCGACTTTCTAACAAAAAAAAGTTCCTTTTTTTCCCCTTTTTTCAAAGTTATGATACCATAACTGCAGCAACCAAGATGCTGTTACAAACATGTTACTCTGCTGATGGCTATCAAACACAGGGAAAACATGCTACCGCTGAGCACGACCAAATCAAACTGTTGTCTCTTTGTCCCGAAGCAGTGTAATAAATGAATAAAATGGTCATTATCAAGAGATCTTGACTTTAAGACTATTTAGACAAACCTCATTGCCATTTTCAAACTGTAACATTTATATTCAAAACTATCAAGCCATGTGTTTTATTGTTTATTCCTGCGTGTATAATTCCACTGTTAGCGTGCAGGGTGTTAACCGTTTCATCAGAACTTAGAAAAGATGAGCTGTGAAGTGCTTTCAGCGCGATTCCTTTTGTTTCGTAATGCTTGAAACTTTTGGGTGAAACCTGGACGTGTGCGTTTATCTTGTGCCTTTTTTAGTTTCTATTCCGTGAAAACGCTGCCTATCTGCAATGCAGTGCAAATTTCCCTCATCTGTTTCTTCACTAATAAAACATTTTACTACATTTAAAAAATTGCATATTTTCTCTCATGCATGTGTAGTTTTTTTTTTATATCTTATACAAATCAGTTGACTCTATTTACATGACACTGCTGTACTGCTTGGAAATTGTTACTAAACCCATAACTTTTGACACATATTGAAAGAATTGAGATATACATATGATATTTTTGTCGTATTGTTTCAACAAAAACAAATATTTGAGTGTCAAACTGCTCCAAGTGTTGTTCCTCACTGAAGGATTTCAATTGTGAGTGTTTCAGAAACAGCATTGATTTGTAAACGAAAAACTACAAATTGAGAAAAAATAAAACCGAGACGATGAACATTCACACACAACCAGAACTGGTTTACTCACACAAGCAGCAGAACCACAATAAGGTTACCTCGTCCTTCCCTCCCCCTTCATGAGCACCAACGTCATACAAGGTGGTCAAATGCTCCATTTACTCTGACGCATCACACACACACGGTCAAAATGCACCCTCTACCTCCGACATGAACTCCTAATCACAGCGTGTGTAACGACCTGGACCACCATCAGCCCTACAACAACGACGACGACAACAACAACATACACAGCATGGAGCACTACGGAGTCAATCTCCTTGGCAACACTATGACATCCTATGGAATTATGGGATGTTAGGCATTGCGCTGTCAGACAACTGCGCAGAGAACTGAGAGGCTGCGCTTTAGTCGCTCACGCTGTTGTCCAGATTTGAGGCATTTCTACTGCAACGTGAACACGGAGAGACTCTTTTCATCATCTGTCCATCTGTTTCTCCGTCTAGCAGCGTCCTTCTCTGACTCAATAAGGCATTACAAATATTTTAAATATATACCTTTTTTCTTCCTTAAACCATCTGTTAATCTGCAGGATGATTAGATGAAGGAATGAAGGAAATATGGAAAGAAAATATCCTATCCTATACACTTGAAGTCATACTAAGATGAATTATTTAACACATACAACACTACATATAAAACTACAGATGGTACTCATGACATGTTTCTTTTTATTTGAAGACATAAATCAGTTATTCATTTATTACTGATTTATAATTAATTAATTAGTCTTATAAAAAAACGTATCCTCATTTTTCAACTTATTAAATAATGACAAGTAATTTCTATCCATTTTATGTTGCCTCATGTCCATGAAAGAGGGAAGTTCCTGGTAAAATAATTTAATCTGTCATTCCCTCACCATCCGCCCCCCCAAGTTAATACAACAATGCTTTTCATGCTCCTGAGCCACAAAGCCTAAACCCCTGAAGACTCCTGAAGACAGTCAACTTCAGCTCATATTATAATGAAGCATAGACACTGGAGACTCCTTCCAAAAGATATGCATCTCCTTAATAAATAAAAAAAAAATAATAATAATAATTAAAATGTTTTTAAGTTCACGTCATTTATATTATGTTTTTTCATGATGCTGCAGTTATGGACAAAAAAACCCCACAGCTTTTCACAAACATACCACACTCCTCTGATTAAAGCTCCTTATATACTCTTGCAAAATTCTTATAATAACCTGATATCTGAATCAAAGGTTTCCGTGTTTGTTTCTCACCTGGGCAGCACTTTGATTGAGCACTCGGAGTATGGACAAGCTGAACACAGATCACGCCTGACCCTAATTGAGAAAGCCAATCTATGTTAAGAGAAAATGCGAGCTTGAGTCACAAGTCGAACAAACGTGCAGAAAAACATGTTGGGTGTAAGATGCTTATGCACTTAATAAATCCTTCGCTCAGCTTGGATTACTGGTATCGATCATGCACGTGTCATGATACACACGATATCATATCACACTCTGCAGATAAAAATCGATAATTTTCTCAAAACAGTGAGACCATATTCACGGTTGTTGGAATCCTGCGTTGTTTTTTTTTTTTATAAAAATAATAAGATGATAACAGCACTGTATGGTGCAGGTATGTTGCTGTGTGTTACAGAGACAACGGCGCTGACGCACGACTCGGCTGGACCTGTAATTGCTGCTTATTTTGAGAGGATATGTCTGCCCTGAATTATGAACCCACATGGTGATCATTAAAATGGTATCAGAAATTCTGTCCTTATTGTGTCTTTTAAAAAAAACAAGTGCTACACTGATCTCAGGGTGGAAGGGGTGTATCCTATTACACCTGTGAATCATGAGTATCTGTGAGCTTGTGTATGTAGAAGAGGGTGGATAACCCTATCCAGTTATGAAGTGTGTGGGCTTTAAATGGCAGTAGGAATTGGCCAAGACAAAACTAAATAGAAAGTCAGACATTTTTAGTAAATAAAGGAACAAATGAAGCAATAGCAGCAAAAATAAAAGAAAGAACAATAAAACGCATGCATCCATAAATTTGTCAAACTAATAGAATCACAATACGGTATTATGATAATATCAAATCGATTGGCCCCTGGTGATTTCTGAAGCGTCGGTGTAGCTCAGTGGTTAAGGTGTTGGGCCCTAGATTCAGGCCCTTAATCCTCAACTGATGTCAATGTGGTTGTCGCTCTGGATGAGGGTGTCTGCCAAATGCCATGAATATAAATGTAAATTCCAGTCCCAACTGAATGATTTTCCGTTCTGATAAACGACTTTATTTCATTTCCAGGACAGAACTCACATGATGCATCATTGCTTGTATTACAACTGGTGGATTTTTGCTGAAATGCGGAATAGGAACTTTAAGGAACATGTTAACGAGAAACTGAAAAATCACCTGATATCTGTATTGTATTCAAAGGGGGGGCAAAAAGCACCGTGGCATAAAAATCTACAGCACAGATAGTGAGTTGTAAACTGATAGCGTAATTAAGATTATTACAAGAGTTGATAAGAAAAACAGAAAACATTTTAGGGCATGATTTATAGTACACTAATCAGTGATAGAACGATCCATATCATCACATGAACCTATCTTTTTGGTCTTCTTATCACTGGACACTTCGGTGCTTATTACAATTTTAACATCTTAAACAACGTACTATTTTATTATGACACATTCTCACTGACGTTATAGCAGGATAAAATATTTTTATATTTATATTAAAGATTGGGTTCAGCCAAATCAGCTATGAATCCGTGATTCTTTTGTGTGACGAGTCACATATCGCCCAATTTTTTAATATATATACATTTCTACTTTATTTTTGTAACAGAGATGAACCGGACGATCGGGCAGTGACACGTTTTCATCCCGTGTGGTAGGAGTGAATCATTTGCTAAGTTTGTTTATTATAAGTTTGATTATGTCAGATGACAGAGATACATGCTGCTCAGTTAAATTTTAAACTCTTTTAATTGAAATTAGTTTATGTTGTTTAAATGCGGCTCTAAACTAAATGTTATAAGGAAAACTATATACTGAAAACTAATGTTATAAGGAACGGGATACATTTAAACTAATTTTTTAAAGGTTTTAAATTGTAACAAAACCGGGGGAAATGTAATATCGAATTAGTAAATTTATTAAAATTTTGATACTTATAGAATCACAATTTAAATCTAATAGGCACGTGGGTATCGTGATAATATTGTATGGGGGGGTGACTGGTAATTCCCAGACCTTATAGAGATATTCACATTCTAAGCAGCTGGTGTCAATATGATTTCCTTTGGAGGAAAACACCAGAACACAATAGAGACAAAGAGCTCTCAGGATGTGGTGGGTACTCTAGGCACATACATAAAGTCACCTTATTTTCCAAGATTTTGCTCTAAACTTGCTCTGAGGAGCAATCGGGCTGTCAGGTCACTGCTAAGCTGATCAACGTGATACGCGAGCCGGGTTTGTTTACAGTACAGTATAGCTAGCTTAGCTTCACTTAGCTTGTCCTCTGTCAGGCATGAACACGGGCAGCCATATGTTAGCTCCACGTCATGTCTGTCTAATTTTTAAACAGAATTTAAGCAGGACACGTTTTCAGTCTTGTCTATCAGGTTTGTTTTAACCAAAAGAAAAGCAGAGGAATTGTGAACACTATGTTTATGCTAGGTTTAACATGTGAGTTAGGGGTTGAAAGGCTTAAATACTCAACCACAAGCTGGATTTGGGATACAGGGTCCTGGCTACTAGTTTGTAGTTATAAACATAAATAATAAAATATGTACTTTAATAATAGACATGCTAGTTAAGTGAAGCTAGCTGTTCAGGTTCAAAAAAGAAAAGGCCAGTCAGTGCACGAGCTCGGGCTCGTGCTCAACTGAGAAAGAAGTAACGTTAAAACCGTTAGGGGACTGGTTAAAACTGGTTTTCTACTCAAAAACACCGAATGTCACCACATTAAACATGCATAATAAACTCTAAATGAACTTTACCTCCAGAGCCGAGAGTCACAAGCTGTCCTTTGAGTGTTTTTTTTTCCTCACCAAGTTGCCGCAAATCGGAGTCAATTTTGTCGTCACGGCGGAGCTCGCGCACCGGCCCACGGCTCTGTCAACTGCCTGCCCTGCATCGTTGCTTAGTGTCTGAGCAACTACCGCGTCCCGCCCCTCGCGTGACAGCTTCAAAACCAATCAGAACGCTTCAATGGTAACTCGGCTGACCAATAAGCGAGCGCCGAAAACGAAATGTGCACTGGGTAGCGTAGTTCCAAAGGTTGTTTACATCATTACCTTAACTAGGCTACGGTCACGCAATAATCAAGTGCGAATTACAGCGTGAATGTGTTTTTTTCGTAATGTTCAAGTACTTTTACGTGACAATAACATTAATTGAATAAATAATTTAAAAAAAGAAAAATGTATTCACAGTCACTAGGATAAATATGACAATATGAGAACATAAATATGGTATATTTTTGTAATTTACAAGTTGGTTTAATATATAGGATTTTACCTAGTACTTGTTCTACTCCCTTTTTATTATTTCTTATTACTTTCCTACTACTTTATACATAAGATCGCTACGTAAAACATGATAAGGTTGACGCCCGCACACACCCACACACACATAAAGCTCCACACCTCAATTGGAGATGATTCAACTGGAGCTTGGCAAACTATCTGGTGTCATTATTCATTATCAAGAAAAGTTACAACACTAATTTCAAGTGCACTCAGATATTGACCTTCTTGAAAGCCACATTGCTATTTAATAACCAAGAAAAAATGTCTGAAAGACACCCATCCAACTACAAACGCACATGTGTGGGCCATTAAAGGAGTTCCTGGGAGGCCAGCGTTTCAGACGTGAAGCATGTCAGATCATGGTTCTGAGAAAAAATTCTACCTTGATAGTATCCAAGCACTAGTGAAATACTGAGATTAGAAGCAGGGGATTATATAGAGAAATAAAGGTTTTTACTCTCATAGCTGTGTTCTGCTATTCTGCTCAATTAAAAGATGCATGTATTATCTGACTTCCCCGTGATAATACAAAGCATTTTAAATAAGTCGTCGAGACATCTAGTGTAAAACCAAGTACAGTAGTATGTGGAAGGGGAATGCCGCTGTGGCAAACCCTCAAAGGGAGCAGCCAAAAGTCTAACAACAGCATATTTGGTTTAACACAATGGCTTGTAATTGTTTTAATTTCTACATAACTTCACGCATTGATTGTACTAGCAAGAAATAAAAAAAATAATAAAAATAGAACTATTGCACCTTCAAGTAGTTGAGGAAACCTGAAAGGTCTGGTCAGGTCTTATTTCTGGTCTGAATTCAACTGTTTGCTTTTCGATCTGCATCCTGTTTCACATTTAATAGACAACTTATTTCACAGGTCAACATAGCTTCTAGGGGCTTATCTTGAAAAAAAAAATAGTTCCTTGGTAAATCGCATACATTTTAAGATAAAACATATACTACAGTACAATCATTGTCCATAACCATTTATGGTATCGCACATGTACAGTAAAGTACAACTTTCCACCACCCTTCGCTTTGTCCAGAACCATGCATCGTTGATGGTATCACAGAGGTACTGTGACATGTACTGTGGAGCTTTCCACCATCTTTCGCTCTCACATTTCCTGTGGCTGTCCACATTAGATTACAAAAATTCATGCTTGCTTACAAAACTGGCATGCATGCATCTTAAGTCACTTATAACTTCCTGCTCTTCGGCATTTTTTCGTGAGCATGGCTCACCTGGGAACATTAACCCACCAAAGGTACAAAGAAAAGACATAACAAGACTCTCTGTTCTGGCATCTGGGGGTGAAATGAACGAGAAATGAAGACCTACCTGTTCACCAAGCACTGTAATTAGCATTTAGTTCACCTAATTATATATTTTCATACTGTTCTACATGTTCTTTATCCAAGACCATAGTGACCTTAGTAAGGGGGAGTTGTTTTAAATACAGGATATTTCTGTTAGTTAATAGAGACTGCATCTGTTTATACATATAGTATATTGTATATACATACAGTATAGTATTTTGCAACCCCAAACCCAGACTCGTCCCTCGGATTGCCAGACAGAGAAACGTTTGATTTGTCATTCCACAGAACTCGTCTCCATCACTTTAGAGTCTGTGGTCCCGTGCTTTGCATTGTACTTGGTGATATAAGGCTCAGATACAGCTGCTTGGCCATGGAAACCCATTCCATGAAGCTCTATACGCAGTATAGTTTATAGTATAGTTTGGAGATCTGTAGCTATTGACTCTCTCTCTATACATACATATATATAAATATATATTTATAGTCCATACGTCTGTAAATGATGATCCTGCAGCCGTTTCCATGCACGTTCAGCAAGTGGAACGCCTGATCCTTCAAAATCAATGGATAACTTGTTTCCATCTGACAGCGGCATGAAAGCATAGTGGTTAAATCTGTGGCCTCTCGCCTCGAGAGTCGAGGTTCAAAGCCTGCCACGTGTCTGTGTGTGTAAAGATTGCATGTTCGCCCACAGTCTGAAGGCATGCCGGGTAGGCTTAATGGCAAATTGTAAGGTAGTGTGTGAGAGGCACCACATCCAGGGTGTACCCGGTTTTCATGCTTGAAGTCCCCCGGGACTGGCTCCAGGACACCGAACAGGATAATCCAAGTGGAAAATTCCATGTTTATTTCATGCAACCGGTTCGGGGGGTGCCAATAATTTTAGCGCCAACCTCATTCTGGATGTCTGACATCTCTGGATCTGAGTGGTGTGGTGTGTCCATAGTGTTGTAACCAAACAGGACAAAGTTTATTAGATAAGGTTTCTGATCAGTGATAATAATCTCTATTGCATCTGTGTCAAAATTAATCACTGAATCTGAACTGATAAAACCTCACCTGATCCTTAAAACCACCTACACGACAAACCTTTATGGATTTAGTCCAGTTCACCCTTTCCCCGAGTGTTTTTTTTTTTCTGTAACTGCAAATTGAACTGTATATACACATGGAGACATGATCTCTACAGGCCCTGACCTGAGCGAAACCCTTTAATTCGGTTTGAACAAAACCTGGGTGTGAGAACCAGACCAAGCAGCCTTATAAATCATGCTTTTCAATTCCGTTCCTAGGAAGGGTGAGGTTCATTAAAAGCATGCGAACTGTTTTTTTTTTTTTTTTTTTTTATACGTTAATGACAGATCTGTCTGGACTTTCACACAAGGTTTCAAACTAATAACATTCCCTGACACACCCTGCATTCTCTAACTGTAGTGCCTTCGTTAGTGCTTCCCCTTGTTCCAATATAGATAATCCCAATGTTTACTTCATTGTGTTTGCAATCAAGTTTATTTAAGGTAAAATCAGAAGAAAAGTCTATTGCATACTTTCTCAACCACATTTATTTTTTTATTCACTGTATAATGTTCTGCCAAATTGTGCTGCCTTGTCAAAAAAAGCTACCGTAGCATAAATACCTAGCAGTCTATCAATTTGCGCTACCCTATTGAAATATGATAATCATCAACAAAATGGATCTTGTCGATGTTTGCATGTGCAGAACCATTACGTAGCAAAAAAAATAATAGGTAGCATAAATTGGCAGAACAGCGTTGCATCATTTTTTCCTACTCTGCCAGAATTACCTACCAGTAGCACAAATTTATAGTTACATCAGTTCATGCTACGTTCTCAATACATCATAACTATAGTTTTGAATGGTTGTAACATTGCAAAAATATAGTACAGTTTTATAAGAGGGAACATTTACTCAAATACTGGTAGCAATTTTTGACACGCTGATTTAATGTTATCCGTCAATCCACTGGTCAACTGTAAAAAAATAACCATGCAAATAAAACATAATGGGCAATAAATAACACAAATGGTGTAGTAGCATGGCTTTATGGGTGCGGTGCAAAAGCAGGTTTTTGGGTAGGAGAGAGGAATTCTGGGCTGGATGAATTTATAGAACTCTGGCATTTATATTGCAATGTCAGTTTACGGGGGACAAATTCCCTCATGTTAGCAGATTATGGATTATGGAAAGTCAGAAATGCATTCAATGAGGAATACCGTACGTACTACTTATTACTGTTACTAGGACTAAAGTGAAATGCAAGTAAAATGACAGTGAAAGGTCATAGCTGGTATAAAACAAGGTAAAAAGGAACTAACTTGTTTAGTGTAACAAGGTCAAATATATAAGTTGCCCAGCAGGGGGCACTGTTTCCTCTCCTTTCCCATCACCCTTCTCAAAAGCGAATAAACACCAAGTCAAGATTAACAGACTTGTGAAGCTAAAAAAAATGCATTCGTTTACTTAGATTGAAATGACCGATAAGTCGATTTCCGTTCCAGTTGTGGATTAAACTACGAGTGTGCTGTGAGGAAGGGTTAAAGACATGCTGATGTCGTCTTGTCGTCAGTCTTCCAGCTGTTTTCCACAGGACACCATTCACGCTGCATCCAGTGGCCAGGGTTTGGGTATTGGGTGGGAATGTTAAAACATGCTGATATCTAAGAAATATAACATGACACACTGGTAGGACGAAGAAAAAGGTCCGTCACCTTATCACAGGTGTGCACCCTGTGCGGTAAAGTACCACATATCTGGGAGGAGGTCTTCCTACAGTAGGTTTTGGAAATGTCCTCCATGTCTCACAGCAACTTTTGGACAGCACATTTATTACAGCGATTTATATTTTATCACAGCCAATAAAATATTCTCTTCAAATGTTTCTTTAATACAGTTTAATACACACGTGAAAACATGACATTAACTTAAACGTTCAATATTTCATACTTGGATACGATTAAAAGTAACACTAACAGTACTAGTATCATCAATACTTTTATATTAATGTTATTATTTAGTACTTATTTGTCACCTCTAGATAAAAATAATACTGGCACATTTTAACCAAAATATTAAATATTATGCTGTCTAAGTTAATATCTAGTTTTCATGTGTGCAGCAACTATTATTAACTATAAGTGTAATAAAGCAACAAGTTTAGTTTGTTTCTAATGTTTTGTACTGAGTTTTGTGATGCTAGTACTCAAAACAATCCAATCACATGTTCGAATCACAATTGTTAACCTTAATAACTTAAGATACTTAAAGGTCATTCACTCATCGTCTATACCACTTTATTCTGTATTCAGGGTCGGGGGGGCCTGGAGCCCATACACACACACACACTACAGGTAATTTGGGAATGCAATTAGCCTCATCTGCTTGTCTTTGGGAGGAAACCGGAGAACCCGGAGGAAACTCACCAAACACGGCTAGAAAATGCAAACTCCATGCACACGGAGACGGGAATCGAACCCAAACCCTGGAGGTGCAAGAAAACATTGCTAAGCCACCGTGCAGCCTATTTATCCTTTCATTCATTCAACTTCTATACCGCTTTATCCTGTATTTAGGGTCGCGGGGACCTGGAGCCTATCCCAGGAGACTCAGGGCACGAGGGAGGGTACACCCTGGACAGCGTGCCAATCCATCGCAGAGCACACACACACACTCATTCACACACCATGATCAATTTAGGAACGCCAATTTGCCTAACCTACATATCTTTGGACTGTGGGAGGAAACCGGAGTACCCGGAGGAAACCCACCAAGCACAGGGAGAACATGCAAACTCGAGACGGGAATCGAACCCGGACCCTGGAGGTGCAAGGCGACAGTGCTATCCACTACACCACCGTGCCGCCTATTTAAAGGTCCCATATTTTACTATTTCTTTTTTTGAAAATGCTATTTTTATTAGTTTTCTTCATATATAACATATAGCACCATACAAATATTTAACTATTTCTTAGTAGAACTTAGCACAGGCCTCAGTGCTCCCGCACACTCAGTGTGTGTTAATACTCCAGCTGAAATACCTCTCAGATAACACGTCTCCTTTTATTTCATTCCTCCAAATCCAATACTTCGGTTTCTATAAAAAAAATAAGCTTATGAGGTCACAATAGGGGGAAACATATTGATAATGGGTGACTGATTAGAGGTGCTGAGGGAGAGTGAGACCTAGAAGGTGGCGGTGATTTCACTTCATTCCAGTCCAAGGCGCAGGGTTACTGAGTGGGAAGATGTAGAGAAGATGGAGTGTGTGATGGAGGAAGAGGCCGAGACACAGAACATGACAAGGTCAAGGAAGGAAGCATTGGATTAGACTTTTTTTTTTAGTAATTGGCTTTAAGGGGCCCGAGAGGATGAGCGAGAATGAGACATACAGTTAGCGGTGATGTAACCTACTGGATTCTAACTGCTGTTAAACAACAAAGAAGATGATGATGATGATGATTGTAATGTTATTGGCTTGTGTAAGCCCTGGTCAATACATTGTTGTTTTTTTGTTTTACCAAAAGGGATGGTTTGTCTGTCTTTTTTTTTTTACACCCACACTGGAGACCCATCTGAATATCTAATCATGAATAAACAGTGACTTTTGCATAATAGCTGTCCTTTAAGGGTCCAAACTCTAAAGTTACCTAAAGCATAATGTGCTCAGGAATAGAAAGCTCTACGACTTCTTTGTATTTTTTTTATGTGAAAATAAATCTACATTGATGATGAAATGGTGTGGAATTTATTCCATACATAAAGCGGTCCCTGGCTACAAAAATATATGCACCCCTGATATAAAGCATGCGGTCAGAGGCTGAAGAAGAGACCGCTGGGATCAGTAACGAGCACAAATCGAAGCAGTACAAAGCAAGTTTTCTTTTGTTGTTCTTGGAGCTATGATTAACATTACAAGGATCTCAAGAGCAGTAAAAAAGAGAAATACCTCAAGTAGTTTATGTCCTATCAAGATGATGACTAATGTTGGAGAACATCTGTTATCAGTTTGTTCCTGTTATCACTTCTCGCTTTATAGCGTCTATAAACAGGCGTCTCCTCACCAGCCTCGCTTTCTTTTCTTTCTCCTGAACTTAATATCATACATAAATGCAGCTTGTTATGTTGCAGAGACGATGCAAAACAAAGCGTAAAGTCTGCCGTCCTGAAGAGACTCCTCGCAGAGATTGAAATAATGTCTCATCATCACCATACGGACGTGTATACAGGACTGTGCTAAAGACTCAGGCCCATGCGTGTACTGGAACTGCTGTAGAGCGAGGATGTCTGGCCATTCAAAAGAATACTATAAAAGGCACTAAACAGTATTTAATGAAATAAAAGTCTCAAGTAATTGGTGCGATGAAACTTTGCTTAAAATATAGGTGCATTTTCTATAGTTTTATATAGAAATTCCATCCATTCATGAACCGATGGCGATTACACTGTATTTATTCCCATTTTACAACATTTATACGCTATTTGGGAACACCAGGTACTGGAGTCCTAATCCACATGTCTTTGGGAGGAAACCTGGACCAGGGGTAGCTCAGTGGTTAAAATATTGGACTACGGTTCGGAAGATCCCAGGTTCAAACCCCACAACCACCAGGTTGCCACTGTTGGGCCCTTGAGCAAGGCCCTTAACCCTCAACTGCTCAGATGTGTAATGAGATAAAAATCATAAGAGCGTCTGCCTAAATGTAAACCGGAGAACCCGGAGGAAACCTACTGAGCATGGGGAGAACATGCAAACTCCATGCACAAAGACCCGAGGTGGGAATCGAACCCAGATCTAAGATCTAAGCCACCGTGCTACCTTAAGGAAATGAGCTGCTTAGTTTTTAAATAATGTACAATGGTTTTTTTTTCTTTAGTTTTTTGGATTTGGAAATCAGAAATGTTGTTTTTTTTTCATTCATTCATCTTCTATACCGCTTTATCCTGTATTTAGGGTCGCGGGGGACCTGGAGCCTATCCCAGGAGACTCAGGGCACGAGGGTACACCCTGGACAGGGTGCCAATCCATCGCAGAGCACACACACTCATTCACACACTACGGTCAATTTGGGAACGCCAATTAGCCTAACCTGCATATCTTTGGACTGTGGGAGGAAACCGGAGTACCCGGAGGAAACCCACCAAGCACGGGGAGAGCATGCAAACTCCATGCACACAGAGACGGGAATCGAGCCTGGCCGGGGAATCGAACCCAGACCCTGGAGGTGCAAGGCGACAGTGCTAACCACTACACCAAAAAGTTTTTTTTTTTTTTTTGTACTGACTTAATAATGAAGTCATCAAATAAACATATATAATAAAGTTTGTACAAAAAAAGCCTACATGGTGCCTAAAACGTTTGCACAGTACTGTACTAAATAACACTTTTTGTGTTGGACATGAAATGCATTTCTGTGTATATTAGCCCTAGGGGTAACATAACCCGGTGATCAGTCCTGCAGCTGACCGATCAGAATTGAAATGTAGTATAAAGCACAATAAAAGCATAAGATGGCACGTAAGTGATAATCATCTCTATTAATATTTTTAATATTACTGGTTTGAATGATGGGGAAATACATATACACAACAAGCATACAGTGATTAGCCAGCACACGATCTGGATTAACATAAAATCACGGACGTCGTAATCATGAAGTGTAATTTGCGTACATGGACTGATATTTACAAGTGTTGCTGCATTCACTCGCCGATCGACCAAAAGCCACTTTACTAAAATCTTCCTCCGACGGCGATTATTATCATATTTGCCCCTGCTAAAATAAAAACTCGACAGTAGAAGCCTCTGTATCAAAAAATAATAAATCAGAACAATACATACGATGTATAACAAGACAAGCAATTAATAAAATATAATCTGAACCAATGTTGTTCGGCTAAAATATTATTTCGCAGTCCTTATTTATTAGAAAGCCCCACTTGTTTTTCTTTCTCTTTTAAAATCAGAATTTCCCTGTTTCCAGGCACTTGATGTTGTTGATTGACGATCCTGGGAGGAGATGAAATTCCTCGAGATGACGGTAAGAGGGAAGGCCCTGGTAGACGGAGAGAGCTCCGAAGAGTTCATAGTGAACAAACAAAACAAAAACAACAACAACAACTGAAGAGTCTGGTGGTGATTTGACATTGTCTGGGTTCGGGCGAGAGGTTCTGGTGATTATAAATGCTTTAACTAGATTTCACAGGTCAACACACACCATCAGACGTCATCCAAAGTCCAGCGTTCCAGGTCCGGGGCCGACCCGAGGAGTTTAAGAGCTCTGTCGCAGAGGAGGTTTAGAGAGCGTCCGTGAGAGAGAGAGAGAGAGAGAGAGAGAGAGAGAGAGAGAGAGGGAGGGAGGAGTGGGCGGAGCAGCATGCTGGATTATAGCGTGATGAATCTGGTTTGGTTTCTTCGACCGGTTTCACACTCGTGATGAACGCTTGAAAGCAAAACGTCCCTCTCGAGTGAAGTGTTGAAAAATCAACCGTCCACCACACACTTGTACTTAATTAACACCTATACTTAAAGATTTCTTTAGATTTCATTTAGCATTTTACATTTTACATTTCACTCCTCCTGTGCTCCAGAAGGTCCGTCCCTGGTCCCGCCTGCTAACCGCTCGGCGCGACTCGGCGGGTAGCGAGTGTCTGGGGTTACTTGCAGACGAACTGGTCGACGAGCGACGTGCAGCGCTTGCACTTGACGTAGCAGCACCAGTGGAACTTGCAGTGGCAGCGCTCGTGCTTGTAGGTCTTGAACTGGTCGTAGCCGCGGCCGCAGCACATCAGCTCGCAGCCGTCCATGCCCTCGGAGGTCTTGTTGCAGAGGCGGCCGTGCGTCCCCAGCGAGCCCGTGCTCTCGTTGCGCAGGCAGTAATCCGGGCTCGGGTCGATGTACACCAGGTCGTCGGTGGTCGGGGGGTTGAAGCGCTGGTTCACCTGCTCCAGCTTGCCGCGCCGGTTGATGCGCATGGCCGTGGCGCTGTCGTACTTCTCCTTCAGGAACTCGCCCACGCGACGGAAGTCGGCCAGCTGCAACCAGCAAGTCTTCAGACTGCAGGAACCGGAGACGCCGTGGCACTTACACGCCACGTTGGCCAGATTGTAGACCGACTAGGGACAGAGAGACGGAGATATATTTACAATGGTGACAGTTCATTACGTCATATCACTTTATTATCAACAGGATCATTTGGTAAATAAATAAATGAATGAGAGAATGATGGAATGAACAAATTAACGAAGACTTTAAGGTTTTTTAAAAACAAATTAAGAAGGCTTAGTAAAATAAGATTTATATACTGCCCCCTAGGGATCAATATAGAACATTACAATTTTGTCGCACAAAAGGGAAATTTTAAGTTTTTATCTGTAGTTTTTAATCGTACATTGAAAAATGTGGCTCTGAAAGTGGGATCGAGGGGCCGCATGGCTACATGATTGCTATATTTTGTTACAATGCTGAAAAATCACAACCGCACTACTTTCAATCTTGTATCATTGAGTTTGTATAGTTATTAGCTTATTATTTGATCATTTTTTGGGTTTAATAAGTTTAATCCAAACCTCAATTATTTCAAAACTAATGAAATCTAATTGCAATTTTACTTGGAAGAACTAAATGGTGTGTGAGCGCTGATGCAAAATCTTTTTGGCCCCAACTGGTTAAAATATTGTAGCACACATTTAAATGAATAGAATATTTGACTAGATGAATTATGTGAAAAAATTAAATCTGTACTGTGACTGTCTGCATCATTTTTAAATGCATTTTAAATATTTTTAAAAGGTCAGGTTTAAAAAAATAAATAAACTTATATAAACTTATAAAATAAACTTATAACTTATATAATAATAATTTTATTTTTTTACAAAAAAATTATCATTATTGTTATCAAAATATTGCATAAAGTGCAGATAAATACCTTTACTTATTGCTAGTACCACTTAAAAGAAAAAACCTTAGAAAAGATAAAAAAATATGTAAATAAAAAATTTATGTATTGAAGAACTAAAAAAAAATAATATATTAAATTTATGTAGTATGTTTGCATTTGAGGTGGTAAAATGTTGCAGTTCCTACATGATCCTACAGGTGGTGCACTCCATAATGTACGTACAGTGGCGTATGGTAGGAGTGAATTATTTCATCTGCTTAAATTTCTTACGAAATCTGGAATTGCAGCACAAATTGAACCCGCACTGAGGTTTCGTGATTATATCATATCGCCTGGTCCCTGGTTTTTCCCGTCCCTAGTTAGAAATAGACGAAAAATTTTGCTTATTATAGTACCTTTTATTTAGATCATTTCTCGCTTGTAGACCATAGAAGGAACAGGGTGTGAGACCTGCACTTACTATCAAAGACTCCCAAGATAAGTGTTTTCCAGATGTTCATCATTTAATCCTGTATATGTACAAGTCTAACATTTTGCACTCTTGCACTGCCCTCTACAGGACA